>SKCR01052686.1:0-115687 GCA_019454045.1 Zanthoxylum bungeanum
GACATATCTTTTTTACGTTAATTTGGTGTACACACACATATCACACTCATTGATTTTGAACCCACTTGACAACATCTCTTTGTCAAATTTTTCATGTCATTGTTTAGGTGCTTGTTTTAATCCGTATAAGGTTTACAAGTTTTCACACCTTCTGTTCTTGTCCAAGAACATTGAAACCTTCTGGTTGTTCCATGTAAATTTCTTCATCCAGTTCACCATTTAAGAATGCCGTCTTTACATCTATTTGATGTATTTCAAGACCAAATATAGTTGTTATGGTTATGAGCATTCTTATTGACGTGATACGAGTCACTAGTGAATAAGTATCAAAGTAGTCAAGGCCTTCTTTTTATCTATAATCTTTTATGACAAGTCTAGCTTTGTATTTATCTATTGATCCATTCGATTTCATCTTTCGTTTGAAAATCCATTTATAGCCCAGTGGCTTACAACCTGGAGGAAGATCAACCAACTCTTAAGTATGGTTTTGTAGGATGTAATCAATCTCACTATTAATAACCTATTTCCACAAAGGTGCCTCTGACGAAGACATTGCTTCTTTATAGCTTTGAGGCTCATTTTCTAACAAGTATGTCAGAAAAATAGGGTCCAAATGACTTAGACGTTCTAGCTCTTTTGCTGCGTCTAGGTTCAATTTCCTCAATATTTTCATGTTGATCTGATTATTGGACAACTTGATCACTGCCATTGACAGTATCAATAGTTCTTTTGTCTTTCTTTACAAGGAAATGTCTCTTTAAAGAAAGTCGCATTCCTTGAATCAATTATCATATTTGGATTGACGTCAGGAATTTCATATTTATGTACCAAGAATCGATGCGCACTACTGTTGTGAGCATATCTAATGAATATACAATCAACAGTCTTGGATCCTATTCTAACTTTCTTAGGTTTAGGAACCATCACTTTGGCGAGACACCCCCACACTTTCAGATATTTGTAGGAAGGTACATGATATTTCCACAATTCATATGGTGTATTGTCCAATCTTTTGTGAGGTAGCTTGTTCAGAACGTAGTTAGCGGAAAGCAAGGCTTCCCCCCATAAGTTCTGGGTTAAACCAGAGCTTGTCAATATGGCATTCATCATTTCCTTCAACGTTCAATCTTTGCGTTCAGCAATCCCGTTTTGTTGAGATGAATAAGGAGTAGTAGTTTTGTGAATAATTCCATGATTGGAACAATATTCACCAAATGGTGACACATATTCACCTCTTCTATCACTTCTGATTCTTGTGATTTTCTTGCCCAGTTGATTTTTAACTTCGTTCTTATAGTTTATAAAGCTCTCAATAGCTTCATATTTGCTCCTCAGTAAATACACATAATAAAATCTTGTGCTATCATCGATAAAAGTGACAAAGTACTTTTTATCGTCTCTTGTTTGCACAATATTCATATCACACACATCGGAGTGTACAAGTTTCAAGGGTTCAGAACTTCGTTCTATGGAGTGAAATGATGCTCTGTTCATTTTTGCTTCAACACATGCCTCACATTTATGTTGGTTATCAATTGTAAATTTAGGTATAAGGTCCATGTTAATTAATTTACGCATTGTATCATAATTAACATGTCATAACCTCTCATGCCATACATTTTGTGACTCAATAATATAAGCGGAAGATGTGGATTTATTATTAGCACTGTGCCGATTGACAGTCATTACATTGAACTTGAAAAGACCCTCAGTGAGGTATCTTTTTTCCTACATAGACATCATTTTTGGTCAGTACAAACTTATCAGAAAAAAATACAAGCTTGAAATCATTCTTGATAAGGAGTGAACCCGAAACTAAGTTCTTCCAAATATCAAGAACATGCAAAACATTCTTCAATGTAAGCCATTTCCCAGATGTCATCTTCAGAACCATTGTGCCTTGTCCAATCACTCTAGAGGTAGAAGAGTTTCCCATTTTCAGATGATTGTCACCATCGACCTTCTGATATGAGGAAAACATCTTGCTATCAGCACAGATATGACGAGTAGCCCCCGTGTCTACCCATCATTCTCTTGGATTCCCAGCCAAATTGGCTTCTGTTACAACTATTGAGAGATTCATCTTTGAGATCTCATCAGTTAGCTGCTCATCCTCAGTGACATGGGCCTCATTTATCTTTTTCTTGCCCTTGTCATGAGACTTTTTGTTTCTGCAGTCCTTTACCATGTGACCATTTTTTCCACATATGTAGCACTTCCCCTTGAACTTCTTGTTTACTTGGGAAGAATCAGTTCCATTGTTCTTTCTCTTTTTGCTACCCTTTCCACCTTCAACGATGTTGGCCTTAGACTTCATAGTCTTGTAGCTAGCCTTCTCGGACTTCATGTTTTCCTCTTCGATCCTCAATCGAACTCCAAGATCTTCAAGACTCGTCTGCTTCTTTTTGTGTTTCAGATAGATCCTAAAGTCCTTCCATGATGGAAGTAACTTTTCAATGATTGTGGCAACTTGAAACGTCTCATAGCGTTTCATTCCTTCATCCGATATTTCATGAATGATAAATTGTAGTTCACCCAACTGAGATGTTACCGTTCTTGATCTACCATTTTGTAGTCCAGGAAACTACCTATGATAAATTTCTTTTGTCCTGCATCCTCTGTTTTGTATTTCTTCTCGAACGATTCCCAGAGAATCTTCGCAGAAGTCATACCTTGATACACATTGTACAGGGTATTGTCAAGCCCTCTCAAAAGATAGTTCTTGCACAAGAAGTCGTCTGACGACCATGTCTCATCTCACAATTGCTTGGCTATTTCCGCTTCTCCCTCCACATGACCCGAGGATCTTTGAGATACTTAGCCAACTAAAGTGTTGTCAGGTAGAACAATATTTTATTCTGCCACTGTTTGAAGTTTTCTCCACCAAACCTATTCGGTTTCTCTCCATGAGCGACCGATACTGTGATATTTCCACTGGCCATATGTAACTGTAAAATAAAACAATTACCAATAAGTCTACAAAAGATAAATCACACTAAGATCAACTATATGATCTCGTTTAAGTGTTACACTAAGAAAACACATGTTATTATTTTGGGTAGTAATAAGAAATTACACCAAATAATACAAGTTCTCGAATTTGTGACTAAAATTTCTTATGGTAGGTGAATAAAGGAAAATTCCCAAAGGACGAGGGGGGTCCGGTGTAACGACTTAAGTCCCTGCCCACTTAGGCTTTTATCACCTTGGTGACAGAAATTCCTTAATCACTTTTCCAATAGAAAATCTTAGACATTCATTCTTAGTGTTACACTTTTAATCCTCAAGTTTAAGTATAACAATTGTATAAGATATAATATGCAATCAAAATACGATGTTATTTTATTTTATTTTATATTTTTCAAGATATCAACTTTATCACATATAAATTATTTAATATGTGATAGTTGTATACCATAATATTAACTTAAACCTATACTACCAAGTTTACAAGATTTAGTATATGATTTTACTAAGTTAATATTGCAATATTTAAATTCTCCAATGCCAATTCCATATACATAACATGTATCTCATAAATGTTAATCTAAGTCTATGTTATAATTTTAAATCTAAACCTTTCAGGATTATCCCCAACGGATTTACACAGATACATCAGCATACCGCATGCAAATCCCAGAACACATTTGCACTTATTATAAAGCACTTGCTATAATTGAATTTTCTGACACCCATGCCCTAATGCTCTAACAAGAGACATCTATATAATCCTAGAGAATTGACGTTAAATGTATTTACTGCTAAGGGGGTGTCTTCAATTGAGATTTTAAAAGATTATTTATGGATAAATAAGTCCAGTGGATTTTAAAAGACTATTTAAGAATGTAATGACTTATAAGATTTTGTTACAGTTTTTTTTATCAGGATTTTTTACTTATTGGATTTTAAAAGATTTATATCATAAGAATTTAAAAGATTTGAAAGGACCACATATAATTTTTTTTTCTTACTTTTATGATGCTAATCGACCAACTTTTAATCGGATTATGAGTAATGTCTATCTAGTTCAATGAGACATTCTTTTCTTGGGTCATTCTCGTCCAGGTCACCCCTCCACTGAATTAACAATGCTATAATTTCTATCATGGTTTGGTGGGGATGCTTCAACCATTACAACTATATTTTCTTTACAAGCTATGTTGGCGGTAATATTTCTTGGACTTAAGAAATCAGTGGCGTATCCAGAAATTTCAGTCAGTGGGGGCTAAATATTTTCCTTACCAAAATAATATATAATGAATTCATACATATTTTTTAAAATTACAAGATGATCCCTATACTTTTGAAAATTATGAAATAGCCCTAATTTTTAAACTTATAAATTAACCCAAAATTTTCAGAATTATATTTTTATCCATAATTTCTAAAAATACCAATTTACCCGAAAAATTTAAGTAAAAATTTATTTTTAAAATTATGTATTTTAAGTTTATGTCGTATATTATATACTAAATTTCCGCTAATTTATTGTAGATTTAATCACTTTTTAATTAAATTATTAAAAGCCTAGTGCTAAAACGCAATATTTGTGCTTTAAACAACCATAAATAAAAAATAAATATATACAAAATATATACAAAATATATACAAAATAATTATAATTATATTAATATGTGAATATTTTACACATAACAACTATACACGATGTGGTTTAGTAAAAGAATCACTATAAATATATCAATAAATTAGAAGATCAATAACCAAACCTAAGTATAAATATAATTATTTTTATTTTTATTTTTATTTAAATGTAATGGAATCTCTATTCTTTTGCAAATGGAAAAACACATAAATGAGTGGATTTAAAATGAAAAATAGTCAATTATCTATACACATTCAAATTAAATATAATTGTTTTAGATATGTTTAAGAAATAAGATTGATGCAAAAATATATTGGAATTTTTTAAACTAATTTGGGCTTGGGCCTACATATTATATTAAAAAAATACAACTCAAAAAATTAATAAATAATGTATTTATGAGTGTTGTTTAATTATTTAGATTTTCTAATATATATATATATATAATAGTGGTGCCCAGTGGAGGCAACTCCCCCCACTGGGCACCAAGTGGCTCCGCCACTGTAAGCAATCCATCAATATTTTACTAACAGTGTAGATAACTTTACTGACGAAAATGCTTAATTATCTTAGATTATTTTCTGAGTTTATGTGACAGAATGTCATGTCTCTGACCTAGGAATAAAAGATAACATCTCGGCATCAATGATCTTAATAATTGATAAAAAAACTTTCCCTTAAATTTGGGTTTTTTTTTAAAAAAAAATACAAGTAAAAAATTAGCGAGAAAACGAGGAAAAAAAATTTTGTTGTGCTAAATTCCCTTTGTACATTATCATCTATCTGATTGAAGAAGTTCTGCTGACATCAAAGAAAATCTAGGAAATTATCTTTAATGTGATAGAATTTTCCTCCTCGAAAATGAAATTCATTAAGAAAAATAGTTGGAGGAATGACATTACCAATTGCATTTAAAAGAAAGTCATATTGTTTTGTTTGAAAGAAAAAAGAATAAATTTCTAATAAGCAAGTAACTTGTTCACGAAGAGCTAACATGTATGTTCATCTTCTATTTTCTAACAGTAAAAAAAATCTTATGTAAAAAATCTCATGGGCTATGGTATGATTTTTTTATAGAGTTTGATATTTATAATTCTCACTAAAATTCACACATATAAAAAAATCCTTCAAAATAATTATGTTTTTCAATATCATAAGACTTTTTATTACTTGTTTAAAGTCCTGATTGATTATCACTAGATTTAGACACACTCTTTAAAAAATCATAATAGTCTTAATGAAATACCACAAGACTTTTTAGATTATTTAAAAATCTTAATTGAGTACTACAAGACTTATTTAACCTAAAAAAGTCTTTTAAAATCTCAATTGAATACACCCCCTAAGTTTCAAACAATTAATAATCATTGGTCCCACACAGTAGCTATTCATTGTAAAGGCCTCTTGATTTTTTTGTTTGATAGCAAAACTACACTCCTAGTGCCTCCTTAAATTAAATTGCTCCCCACATATTACTAGCAAGCATAATTATATCCTCATGAACACAAAGATTATCGCTAATTGGTTATCTTATTTGGGAATTGATTTATTTTTCATTAAACTGAAATTAATAAGATTCAATTTAGATTCCGCACAGTAAAAGCAAACAACAACCCATGGGGAAAACAAAGAGATTGTCAATAGGAGTTCGTAATAGAAACAAGAAGAGATTTCTTGAGTAAGTTGTTGACTATCTTAAGTCTGATTTTAATAAAAATTATGCAAGAAAGTAGATTTTACAACACAAAAGGTGATATGTTCTTAAGATTGAAGGAGGGGTGTGTTGTAATTCATTTTAATAACATGCATAATTCAAGTAAATTAATGCAATCCTAAAATCAATACATATTTAAGGATTTAGAAAAACCTGTAAAATATTTTGTAGATGTAGATAATACCAAGCCGAGTTTTTACTCTATCCTTAAGAACTTATTAGCCCCGCCTCGGTGCACAATGGATCTTATGGCTAATGTTCTCCCAGGATTCTTGGCGACTTCTTGATTTAGGGGCACTCCTTGAATCAAGAACACGAACTAGGAACAATAGTTGAAACTATCTTTCTAGACGTTAACAACTAATTTTTCTTTTTCAAAAGTCAATCCCAAATGAATAACCTAAATGTTCTATTTATAGAGATGGAAGGATGCTATTGAAGAGATACATTTAGGCTTAAGGATGTAATCCTTTAAATGATTATATCTCTTCAATGCACCCTTACAACTCAAAATGTTATTACCTTTCACTCTAGGGACTTATCCCTTCATTTTTATGGCTTTCCTAAAAGACATATATTAGAGGCATGTCTTTCCACTAAAGCATTGTATAAATACCTTCAAAATTAGAAAATTTCCTATACATTCAAAGTTATTAAAAATGGTCAATTATCACCCAATATTTAAAAAAATTTATCATCTATCCACCAGAAATTTAGCGGATGTTCGAAAAAACACCCAGTATTTAAAGAACTTTGGGTGGTAAATATTTCTTTTTAAGAAATTTGGGTGTATATATGTCATTTTTTAAAAATTGTGTGTTTTTCGAACATCATACAATTTTCGGGTGGACAAGATGATAATTTCCCTTATTGTTTGGGTAATCAGGGTGTCCGGGCCAACTTACGCGTACATTGACTAATCCTCGATACTCGTGCCTCGTGTCTTCAGAAGTTTCATAACATAGATTAGGGTAAGTCTTGGCTTTTTACAATATGGGACATGGCCTAGTGTGATTCGAACTTTAAACCTGAGAGGGAGCAAACCACTCAAGCTCAAGACCATCACCATTGAAACAACCCTCTTGGGTTAATTTCCCTTAATTTAATGTATACTTTTAGGTCGACATTCAACTTCATACATATTAATTTTGAGCTCCAAGTGCACTAATATTTAGGATACTTTTGTGCAATAGATGCTATCTTAGATAGATATTTTGTGTACTTTTGAAATATATATAGAGGTCAGTTTAAGTACGGATCATGCGGACGTATTATCCTCCGCATATCAATAAAATAACATTACTTTAAAATTACACCCATCAAAAAATGGCATTTACATTTCTGTTAAATGCATTCAAATTTCGAAAGAAGTATGTAAACGTCACTATATATAAAAATGCATTCAAGTTTAGTCTATTAATTAGTTAAAATACATGCATATGCACATCAAAGGCTTTGTAAAGAGGGAAAAGGGATCAAAGGCAAAATGATAGACACTAAGACAAAGAGTTCGATAATAATTAGCAACTCCATTGACTTTAAACATAATAACATATTCCAATTTTTCATTTACATAATATCTAAAAGCTCAAGCATCAATAATCCATCTGCTCATCATCATCTCCCCAATATATTGCAAAATCATAGCCACCATCTAAATGGCAATTGATGCAAAATAAGTGCAAGCTACTATCAATTCCATGCATCCAATCATATCACATCCCATCTAAGATCTTATTTGCATCTTGGCAGAAATATCAAACAAAATTATACTGTTTCAAGAGGACCAAAAAAGTTGTGCATTCAGTGCTCTAAAAGTAAGTTCACGGGTGCTGTCTGTTGAAGAAAGAGGGAACTAAATCTTGCAATAAGCCATAGTCATCAGGTACCTGCAGGCCAAGTTGTTGCTGCTGCTGTTGTGCATGAAGACTCTGATAGTACATTGAGCTTGGAATAATATTATTAACACCTTGGTTGTTTGGCGATGGAAGCAAGTGACTGAGAAAGTCCTGAGGAAAGCTAGGCCTCATGGATGCAGATGCCAGAAGGGAAGGTGACAGCATTCCAGCAGCGTTGCCTCGAAGTGTTGCAGGACACTGATGGTTGTGCTGCCCTTCATAAGTTGTGATCACAACTGCTGGATCTTGGTATGATCTTTCAACCCGTTTCTTCACGGTGCACTTTTGACTTGTGCATCTGTAGTAACTCCTGCAATAGGGCCAAGTCGACAATAAATCAACAGCCATACTCTTTTTCAAATTCCATAAATTTTGATTGATAATATATTTCATTATAGTTCTATGATTCAGATGTTTTTTTCTTTTTGTAAATGATCTCTATAATAGAGGACAAGACTTGGCACCCAATGTCATGCTTAATCATGAGCTATATAGACCCTACTGAGAGTGAAATATTAAAATAAAAAGGAAAATATTAGTACAAATCAAGAGCTAGAGTATCAGCCACCAATCAATCCATAATAACAAAAAATAAAAAATAAAGCGAAAACTAGAAAGACCTTGTATATCCTTATGTAAAAAAGACAAGGGGGAAGAATCGCCATCTCTATATATATCTGGATTACTTCTAAGTTATACAAGGCAACCCTAAGGGATTTTTGAGACAAAATTAAACTTCATTATATGAAATATTGAAATTCAAGTTGTAACAAAAATTAACCAAAATAAATGATCTATATATCCAATTCTTTTTTCCTTGACATTTGTTTTATTTGCAAGTAGAATGTTAACCATAAGGAATTGTGAATATCAAAGGACCTCATATGCATGTACAATAACGTAATGACAATAAAAATCAATCGTATGATGCAGTAGTAAGGATTTTGTATAAGCACTAGCACTCTAGCAGTAATATGAATGCAACTATAGAGTAGGTGGATCTAGTCTTTAATTTCATTAATTGACAATTCCACCAGCATGATCGGTTTTAAAATCACATTTCAATTGAAAAAACTGATTAACTCATTTCATCAAATGATAACTTTGAAAACCCCAATCTTATTAAATCTATTTTTCACTATGTTCCTAAGCAAAGATTAAGAAAATTTTGGTTAAAAAATCCATAAATCATGAATTTAATTAATCACTTTTTTGCGTGTGTGTGTGAGAGAGAGAGAGATGTGAGATATAAGCGTGCAGGAAAATGAAAATAAAAGAAATGAACCTTGGATAAGGGCTATTCTTGACAGCCTTTTGTCCATATTTTCTCCATCTATATCCATCCTCCAAATGATCAATATCACTCTTAGTCAAGAAGGCAAACCGCGGCTCCCTTTGCTTTTTCTCCTTTTTCGGCTTGTTTCTGATGTGTTAAATCATTAATTAACAACAAAATTAGAGCATATAAATATACAGCTACATATAAAGTTAATTGCAAGCAATCTTAATGAAATATATTTATATGTACTTTTCTTGACACTAATTATGTATATATGCACATAAAATGACAAGATTTGATCATATACTAGGGTTTTATAGAGCCTCTTCTTTTTTCTTTCACAATTTTTGAGCCTAAAAACACACACACACGCAAAGTAACTATAGCCACAGAAAGACTTTGAATTTAAGTTTTATTTAGCCTCATATTAAAAATGAAAATGATATATGTGAAAACCCTATTAATTAATAAAAAGAAAAAATTAAGCAGTAGCTTCACAAAACCTACACTTTCTTTGACTTGTCATCATCATCATCTCCTCCATCTTCTTGCTCTTTAAGCTGCTGCTTATCCTTCTTGTTATTCCCTGAATCTTCATCGGCTGCTCCACCGGCTTCGTTAGAAGAAGAAGATACGGAAGAATTAGGGGTTGATGGATTATTGTTATTCTTGTGATTCTGATTCCGATCAGTACTTGTTGTTGTCTTCTTATTATAAGAAGTGTCATGATCCATGTGGCCGCTGGGAGTGATTACTTCAGATGATGAGCAAGATATGTCGAAAGCTGATCTGGAAAGTGAAGTGTAATCCATGGAGGAGCTTCCATGCAAGCTGTCAGTGAAGCTCATGTATGAGCTGACAAGATCAAAGGGTGTTTGTAGGTTCAACTCTACTGGTGGTGGTTGTGATGGTGGATTCATATACATGGAGGCTTGATTGTTGTTGTCTTCAAAGAAGTTGAAACCTAATCGGTTGAATCCTTGGGGATTACAATCGAAAGGATCATAATGGGATGATCTTTTTTCCTCATTATTTGACATAGATAATTAAGAAGAAGAAGAAGAAGATAGAGTGAAGGGCAAAGAGAGAGAGAGAGAGAGAGAGATTGCTTTGGTTAAACACACTATTGAACCATTTGCTTTTATTCTTCTTTGAAAGTGAGCTTTGAGCTAAACTTTTGCGCTACTTTTATTAGAGAGAGATTGAAATATTAAGTGTTGTTTGGATGGTAGGCTTGGCTATTCTCCTTTATTTTAACTCTATTCTTTCTTATGTAATTGATTAATTTACTTAAACATGTGTCATATGTTTTTTTTTTTTTTTATTCTCCTTTATTTTAACTCTATTTTTTCTTATCTAATTGATTAATTTCCTTGAACATATGTCATATTTTTTTTTTAAAGAAAAAATCATATTTTACGTGCCTTTTTTAAGGAGGATTTGAATTCAATAATGATTTGATTTTTATGTATTTAATCTTAATTACACTTTATTATAAAATTTGGATCCAATGTATGATTAATATTATAATTACAATTATAATTTTATAAAAAGATCCGCATAAAATTCATATCACCATTAAATTTAATCAACCTACACAAAAAAAATTAAAAAGAGAAAATTTTTAGTTGAAATTAATATTTTTTTATGTATACATATATATTGTAATTAATATATGATATTAGAAAAATGAAAAATAGTGTGAAATTAACCCCAAAAAAAGAAAAAAGAGGAAAAAGACAGGAGGAGTAGCTTAACCATGACCACGACTGAGGCTTGACCAGCGATTACAGGCGGTCATAATCAACGTTATTAGAGAGAGAGAGAGTAGTAGTAGTCAATGTTTACAACTTTTACGGTTTCTTTATTTGTTAAGGATTTGATTACACGTGTCAAGGATTGGGCACCGTCATTTGACCGTAACTGGCACGTGGGCACCGTGAAATACTGATCAGGCTTTGCCTTTGTTTTTGTTTGATGTGTTGCTGATTGGGCTTTCACGCCATCCAATTCTCCGTTACCTTCTGAATTTTGTGGTACCCTTTTTGCTTCACTGCCAAACAAACCAAACAAAAAAGGCTCCATCCCACCAGTCAAACGTTTGAATGAATATTATTTATACAGCACAAATTGCATTGCTGCTTAAATCCTTTCAATTCAACAAGGCATGCATGTTACGTGTGCTTTCTGCCCAACTCAATTTCTCATATTCTTCTCTTTTTTTTTTTTTTTTTTTTTTTTTTTTTTATAAACGTTGAAAATCTCGCGGCCAAATCATTCGATCCGAGCTTAATTAGCAGAGTAAGTAAAATTTATGGTTATTTTAGACTCTCACAATAAATGCATTACATATACTCGAATTCATGACCTGACAATCAAATTATAAGTTTTTTCACCAAATCAGACTCTTGTAGGCTATTCTTTTATCTTAATAATCAATAATTAGCATAAATTGTGTTTGATAATTAATAAAACGAAATAAAAACTAATTATACATATAAAAAAAAAATTTATATAGCTAGCGATGGCATTCCCTAATGCAAATATAATTAATTAGCACATATTACTACGTACGGTGTAGCTCAAATTCATTATTTTATGATGTGCGGACTTCGTGAGAATTCTTAATATTAAAGTGATCGATTTTGAAACTTCTTCTTCTTGTAATAGGATGATATTATGTCAAAATTAAAAGATTCTTAATATTCTATAACACACATTTTAATAGTAGTGTACGATTAAAATTCATAATCTCTTACAATGCATATTTTAATAAATTATTATCCAGTTATTACCGTTAATCATAACTAATAAAAAAAATTAGTTTAGTTCAGCAACGAATCAAAATTTAATAGTACTCAGTTTACTAAATTATATATATAAAGAGAGAAAGTCAAGTTCAAATCAGGTTCATATTGACTTTATGTGTATTGTAAGATGCGGACCAAATTATATATATACACGCTCTGGTTCAGGTAAAGTTCATTTGAACTTTATGTGTATTGTAAGGGCAGATAAAGATAAAAAAGTCTTTTATTTTTAAGCTGAATTTAAATTTTATGTGAAACATAAGGTGTGAACTGAAGTCTGAACCGTGTGTATACACACACCCTACAGCTAGAAAAGGGAAGTCGTCAGTGATATAATCCAAGTCTGAATGGTCAAATTATTACAAAATATAACTTCAACGCAAGCAAATTTTCAACAAGTTTCTCTAGGTGCTAATAAAACAAGCAAATAGAGTTTTAAATCTTGTTTCTTTTTTTTTTCTTTTTTTTTAATATATCATGGTTCCTTTCAAGCCCTGGATTTTTTCGCTACATTTTCTTCGATCCCTTTTGTTTAATCAACTTGCAAAAAGTAGATATCTATAGGTATCCTTAAATGAGATTTGCCAAGTTGTCTTTCTCTTCTGATACTTGTTTTTCTTTTTGTTTGCATGGTTCACAAGTCTGCTGCTTTGTCTAATCCTCCCCCCCCCTCCAAAAAGAAAAAAGAAAAAAGAAAAAAGAAAAAAGAAAAGAACAAGTCAATAATAATAGGCTAAAAGTGGGCAATAATGTTCAAGGTTGATGATGCAGATCCTAGCCTCTTTTGAAAATTCAGAAGTTGATAACATGTATTTGTTTTGCAAATTTATGTACATATATGCATCATTCATCATTTTCACATGCCTTGCTGGGCTGTGTTACAGCAGTGATTTATGATCCTTCAATTCTGCACGCCAAAACGTCGAGTCCAATTTTGATTTGATGTAAAATGGGTCACATGTGGCATGATTTATGGGGTTCAAAGATCCAATCATGGAGAAAATTAATACTGAATATCTTTTTCTTTATTCCATACTATTGTATATTCTAAAGTTGATGCTGATTGTTTAGTTTCATCATTTCTATTTAGATTTATTTTGATGCTTCGTTGAGTTTAATAAAAAAAAAAAAGTTATTTGGATTTTTTCTTTTTATTAACTCGAGGGTTAATTTGCTATATCAGGATTTAGGATTCATTTGTGATCTTAGCTTCTCTTAATTAAAATATATATACATGAGCAATTGATGATTATTAGATAAAATTTATGATTTAAGGTCCATATATAAAAATATTTTTATGTGAGAGGTCAAGGTACAATAATTCTGAATGAGAATGTGGTGGTTACAAGGCAATGACTGAAAATATCCAATCCCATGAATATTGCATAATATGGAAGGAATATTTTTATTTTTTAAGGCTGCAACTTCCAGCTTTTGATAGGAGAACAAACAAATAAAAATAAAAATAAAAACCCAACAATGAAGAGCTTGAGATTGTTGACTTTTGTCTCATTAGCCTCAATCAATGAATAAAATATATACATATATAGCATATTAGCAATTATTAATTGCCAATGGAGAAATGGTTACTTGTTAGGTATGGGCAGTACACACTACTAACCTTATGGACAATGAAATATTTACATAAATAGACATTTAGGATAATGAAATTTAATTAAAAAAAATATTGCTCTGACCAAACTCTCTTGTCTATTAAAGAAAAAAACAGCAGTTCGGTTTCCATTATGGAAAGGACCTTTTAGCTTAAGAAATAGTAATAAGTATCAATATTATGAGTAAGAATTTGAATCTAGTACTATATTAAATTGTGTTAAGTGTGTTAAATTTTTCACCAAGGAAATGATCTTTTGCTTAGAAATAATAATAAGCGTCAATATTATGGGTAAGAATTTGGATCCAATATTGAGCTCTTCTATCAAACATGTTTTGATAGTAATATATAGTTAATATTCAATTATATTTAAATTAGAGAAATTATCATTTTTCCACCTGATAAACAATTTAAGTATCATTTTTCACAAAAATTTTGAATTCCTTCATTTTTTCCACCTGCAGTTTCAATGTGTTTATTTTTCACTTTTATGAGGTGAAAATGAATAATTTTTCCATTTTATTTACAAGTGGAAAAACAAATAATTTTCAAATTCAAAATTTTCATGGAAAACAATATCTACTCTATTTATCAAGTGAAAAAAATGATAGTTTCACTTTAAATTATTATATCCTATCAACCATAATTTTTTTTTTAAAAAAAAAAAAAAAAAAAAAAACCCTCAATATAAACCTCAATTCAACACCTAATCAGTATTTAGATGGAGAGAAAATCCAAACACAGAGAGAACATTATTAGCACCGATAGTGAAAACTGTTGTAGTTTGTCAAGTAGCAAGTATTATTCAAACATGACATGCTAGGGCTATAGCTGCTTGCACTTTAACCCACATGTGCAAACATGTGGTGCATGTCTCCAACCCCTTTTTCGAATCCGGTTTTGAATGTGAAATGTATAAAAACCTTTGTTTCGTGTGTTAGGCAAACTACCTTTTCTAGCCAATTTTACCCTATTCACCGTTTTGTTAGAGCTTAAGGTTAATTTAAATAAGATAATGATACTTTAGGGTTAATCTATCGCTTATGACATCATTATCACTACAAGAAAATTATTATTTACCAACCGATAATTCGGTCGAAAAATAATATATTTCAATCACAATGATATATTACCAATCACAATATTATGTCGGTAATATTGATGAGCGGAAAATATATCAATATTTACCACCCCTTTTACCTTTATATATTTGTTTAGTTTCTTTCTCGGGTTTGATGAACGTTTTGATATATTTTAGTTTATTTTTGCAGATAAAATAATATTGGGACTTAATGAAATCATTTAGGACGAAATATAGGTCAAATAAGGGCAATTATTGGACTTGATATTTTAATTTTGGAGATTGGAAACTTGAAAGTGCGTTTTAACGAAGTGCAGTTTTGGAAATTCCAGTTTTTGCGCATCTGTCGTATTTTGGGCATAACTTTTCACTCCGATATCGGATTGAGCTGATTCAAGTGCCAGATTAAAGAAGACTCAAAGATCTACAACTTTGAAAGACAAAATAATTTCGAATTCTGAAGATTTCATGACCGAAAGTGATGAACCATCCAGAAAAGTGTGATGTGTAATTATAAAGTCATTATCAATCATTTTCAAAGCAAAATATAAATTAATAAATAATTAATAAAAATTATCAAATCACACACACCAACAAGATAAGCAATTAGTGGAGCAATTATGGATTTGGTGGAGTAATTAGTGGAGAAATTAATAATGGATTTGGTGGAGAATTTGATGGATGATTGATGGAGGCGAAATTTTGCCTATAAATACCAAGCAATTTCATTTGTAAAATTCATACTTTCTTCTTTGAAATTCCTAATGAATAAATAAGAAGATTGTATCTTGTTTGTTTATTTACAGCTTCCAGTAATTAATTTCCGCTTTCGCACTTTCTTTTCTTTACTTTTCAGTTTTTACTTTCCGCAATTTATTTTTACGCACAAACCTTTTCTTTCTTTACTTTTACAGTTTTTATTTTTCAAGCAATGAGGAGATAACTCCCCTTTGCTGGGGTAAAAGGTAAAGCTTTTATTATTGCTATCTAGATTAATCTCCCTTAAATATAAAATATAAACTATTTAAAATCTGACTTAATGAGGATACCGCTATATTGGCCGGTTGGAAATTAATTATAAATTGGTTTTCACCTGACTAAGTATGGATACCGCCTGGTTGGTCGGTTGATAATTAATTATTAATTTGACTTAATCAGGATACCGCCTATATGGCTGGTTGGTAATTATCACGCAAAATTAATATATTATATTAAGGGAGATATCTAAAATAGTAGTAATAAAAGTTGATCCTCTAACCCCCAGCATTTTCTTTTATTGTACTTTTACTTTATTTAATTTCAGTAATTTACTTTTCAGCAATTTACTTCTTTTTTTTTTTACTTTTTACTTTTTACTTTTTACTTTTACTTTTTACTTTTTTTTTTTTCTTTTCAGCAATTTACTTTTCAGTATTTAATTTCAGAATTTACTTTATGTCTTTTATTTTATTTAAATTTTTACTACCCGTAAATATGTGTCGTAACTAAGTCGGTTATCTGGGGTTGTGATGAAATCCAATATCACCGGTTTATAAGGGGTTAAATTATAGTTTGGGTAATATAAAGGTTTATTTATTGAGTCTTAATCTTAATGCTTTTTATTAACTGCACATTAATAAAATTGAACTGGTAAACTTAAAATGAACTAGGGATTTTAAGTTTAAGACCTTAGACTCAATAGCCCACGATCTTCCTTGAGGATAGATAATCCCTTAATAGATTTCCTTACAGGATAGGAATATACCTGTCGGGCGGGGGTAGCCATAATTGGAACTTAATCTTCATGAATCCAGGTAATTTGGTTGACATAGACATATGGTTCAATTAGGTTATACTGGATATTTGTAGTTGACCATCGGAAGAGGCTTTTACATAATTTACTGTTCCAGGTTAATAAATCAATATTTTATCCAACTATAAGATAACCACTTCATCTTTAAAATGATATTGGAAGAAATCACAACCCTAGATAGTTTTTAATAGTGAACTTTCTTAAACCTACTTTCGAACAATTTTATTTACTTATTTTTAAATTTAGAATCGTCACCTTTTCAAATCTATCAAACAACCTGTTAGATACTAGTAATCATTTGACCTCATAAAATTAATAGCTTAGGTATTAAGTCCTCGTGGGATCGATACTTTTTATACTACTTGAACGATACGTGCGCTTGCGTTATACGCGTGTGTTTACGCCGGTCAAATATCTCATCGGTACCAAAATACTAACCGAATATATTTCCGTCCGTAAATCACCGACGGATTACCTATCAAATAAATTTGTTATCGGTAAACATTACTGACAGATTAGCAACGTAAAATGGGAAATAATCAATCATTAAATAAATGAATTTCGATCGATAATAACTTAAAATATTACCGACCGATAAAATATACAGTCGGTAAAAAAAAATATTTTATCGACCGAAATAACGGTTGGTAATTTCTTGAATTTACCGACCGATAGTGTCATCTATAAAGTTTACACAACCGACCGTATAGTGTCATCTATAAAGTTTACACATTGTAATATAATTACCGACTGCATAGTCGGTCAGTAATTATGTTGTATTTTATTTTCTTATTTGATTTTTCTATTAAATTATATTTGATTTTTCAATTAAAATTTAATATTATAAATAATAATAATAAACAAATTAATAAAAATATTATATAATAATAAACATAAAATAATAATGTTACATTAATGTACTGTATTACATTAAACAAAACGTACTACACACTAGGATGAGGAGAAAGAGGACCACCATGAGGCAACTGCATATGCTGCTGCATCAACTGAAGAGCTAGTCAAACTTGCTCTTGTATCTGCTGTTGTATTTGCTCCTGCTACTTCCGTATTTGCTCATGTATCTGCTCCTACTCTTGCTGCATCTGCTACTGCTGTTGCTGCAGCTGTTGTCTCAGCGTAGTGATCTCTTTCTGCATTTTCGCCTATGAACTTGATGCAACAGAAGATGATGAACTACCATCAGGTACATGCTGGCAGCCCAGCCCATAGACATGCTTCTTCCTCTCCCCTTCGGCAATCTCAATAAACAATTGGTCTTCATCTATCGGCTCCCCAGTCTGTAACAACTTGTCCCAGACAGTTTTATAGTGATCCTATGACAAATGTGAGAAACATTAGATCGTAGTATAAATTTTTTAAAGTTATATAAATAAAAATACAACTGAATATAAACATATATAAAACCTTATATGCACGTCCTGAGATCGTTGATCGACGAACGTGTGTCTGTCGTTCTTCTTCGTGTGTAAAAGTGGGCATCGGATCGGATCAGGCTGCCGAATTCGATCGAACCGAAATCAGTGGATTCGTCGGATTTCAGATCGGATGGGATTTTATCCGATCTGATCTGATCCGATCATTTTTTTTGGTTAAACACTTCCAAAACGACGTCGTTTTATGTGTCTTAAATTAGGTCTCAGCATAGTAGTCAGCTCTCAACTCTCAAAATCTTCAACTTCATCTTCGTGGATTGGTGGCATCGTCCATCGCCGAATCTTCAAAGTTCAAAAATTATTCTTCAATCTTCGGCCTTCGGCCTTCGCCTCGATCTGATTTCATCAATACATGAAAGTGAAACCACCATCCATCGCCATTCGTCGGTTCGCCAATTTCGATTTTCGAAGAAATCTTCTTCAAAATTCAAATCTTCTTCAACTTCAATCTTCAATCCTCGCCAGTCGCCTACTCGCCTCGGATTCGACAGCCTTCGATTGAATCAGACTGTCAGTCTTCAATTCAAGGTTGGATTTTGAATTTTGATGGTTTACCGTTTGCATGTATATATTGGATTAGTGGTTGCATGTATGTTTATAACTTTTTTTAACAGTAATAATTGAAGATTGATGATGAATTGATGTTTGATGATAGTCGATAGATGTGCTGATGTGGCCTTCTAGGGAATTTGTACACTATTCTGTATTCTGGCCTTCTGGGGAATTTGTTTTGTTTTAAACTAACTAACTGAGTCTTTCTACTTTGGTTTGTTAACTTTGATTCAAGTTACTGAATTCCCTATCCTTTTATGTATGTTATGATTCAAGTACACATGGAAGTGGATTTATTGACTGACTCTGTCTTCCTCATTTTCATCTTATGCTTATGATTCAAGTACACATGGAAGTGGATTTATTGATTGACTATGTCTCCCTTTGAAGCTCCAAAACCGTGAGCCTCCTCCATTGAAAGAAGAATTGTTTTTCTTTCAAATCTTGCTAGCACACTTCAATGATCATTACAAGGTGATAGGGAAACCAAACTTAGAGCTTGGAATCCTTTGGAAGCTTGGAGCTTGTTCATTTTCTTCAACAAAACAAGCCTTGGCCGAATACATCAAGCAATGAGGAAATTTTTGTTGATCTTCGCATCCAAAAGTCGATCTTTGTAAGTATGATTCCGCCATATTTTTTATGAGTATTCATTCTTTTCATTGCTTATATTGATCTTGGGACCACCTTAGAAACCAACAATGGTATCATGGAGCAAGGTTTAAGCATGAAAAATATTAGGGTAAAATTTGGGTAAAAATGATTTGAGCATGATTTGATAAAATTGATTGATTGAGTATGCTTGAATGATGATAACATAGTGTTATGCATGATCAATTTCATGAATAATGAATTGGATTAATTTTTCCCCTTAATCTTGGCTTGGCCGAGAGTTTGGTACCCTTATATGTCATGGTATTTTTTGTTTTTTTGATCATTGGATGAGTTGAAAAACATGGGTAATGTTGATTTGAAATTCAATCGGATTGAAAACGAAATCGGACAAATAAAACCCTAGAATGCCGTGAGTTGATAAGCATGTAATGAGATGATTTTTTGATTCAAAAATGTTGGACATGAGTTGAACAAATTAATACATGATTAATTGATTAAATTTATATTTTGGAAATATTAATTTAGTTAATCAATTAATATATTACACTTGAATTAATTGAATTTTGAAATTTGGAATATTGAAATTTAATTAATTGGGCTTGATTTTGAATTGGGCTTATAATTATTGTATTTGGGCATAATGGGCTTGGTTGGGCCAAGTTGGTTTAGGCCAATTGGATTGGATCAAAATTGGGCCTAAATCATTCCATTAAGTTCAAATATAACAAATGGGCTTTAAAAGTTTAATTGGGCCTAATGGGCCTAAATTGGTTTCTTGGCAAATAAGGGTGATTCCTTAATTGGGTTTTGGTATTTGGGTTTGACCTATTGACCAAATCCCATGCCTTATGAAATCAATTGAAAGCCCATTGGACTTTAATTAAACAACATTGGATTTTAATTGGGCTTTGAGCCCGTTTAGATTAGATTTGGAATCTAAGTCGTTAAAGCGCATTAAAAAGTGTAAATATTTAATTTGGAATTAAATAAATGAATTAGTATTGAATACGAATTAAATTAGATTTAAAGAGTAGTTCGATATAATTCAAGAATTCATACTTTGAGTACTTATTCTAAATCGAGTTGGACTCGCGCAAATCAAATCATTGTTTGAACATTGGATGATCACTAATATTCAAAGATAATTAATTTGATTAGATTGATTGAATAACATGCTTGAATGAATACATGGATGTGATGAATGAATAGCGTATATCAGATGGATATTAGAAGGGAAAGGGCATTTTTGAAAATTGTTGTAAATTTAGAATTTATATTGGACCTACGTGTCCAGCCTTCTCTCTTTATTGATTCTTTGTATTCTCTTCTCACCTAATTCCCCTCAATGTTAATGAGGTTTCTTTTATTGTATTATGTAATTGGGTAGAAGTTGGAATAGTGCTAGCCGGGGAGAGGAAAGAGAGTGATTCGTTCTAGGAACAATCTGTTAAATATCTATCCGCATATCGTTATTAATTTACTTTCCGCGCCTTATTATGCTTTTAGAATGCATGTTTAAGGGTGTATGATGAGACCTAACAAAGATAATAAATTGGTTGCCAATTTACGTGAAAAACCCTCAAGACATATTAAGCGTTTTTCCTTCCATTGAGTGATTCTTACTCAAGATCCAAGATTGGCACTGGTTTGTTGGCCAAAGTCAAGACCTTTGTCAATTGCGGATGTGTTTGAATCATGAAAGCTTTATTCCATATCAGTGTCTTGTCCAAGTTGTGATTTTTTGGCCAAAGTCAAGATCACTCTCTGTCCATCGACATTGATTACGAAGCTTTCCAAAGTCAATGGGTCCCGCTTAACTGGAATCATTAAGCTTGTTGTGCCAAAGCCAAGGCTTAGTTGATTCAGAGGAAAAAGTTAGGAAAATATATTGGATATATTGGCATATATGTTTCGGACTTGGAGGTCCACCTACCAGATCTAGGAATTGGATGAGATCCAATTGATCTTCGAGATCTACCTAGTTAAATATCATACAGCTTGTTGGCCAAAGTCAAGGTTGTGTGTTATTTAATGGGATCCTAGCCCACTAGGAAACTAGGTTTCCCGAGTACTCCACAGAGGGTTAGAGGCTCGCCGAAAAATAGTGGGAGGCTAGTATTGAATTTGCAATTTCGTTCAAAAACTTAGCTTTACACGCTTTCAAATTATTTCGTCAAAATTATTTTATTAGTTCGACTAATATTGTATTATTTTTCTTGTAACAGTTAGACTGAACCTTTACATTGTTAATTGGATAGTTGGACTATCGCAATTAAAATGATTGGAAAGAACAGTGTCCGGGACATCATCATGGGCGATAATGTCTTTAACGGCACTAAATTTTCCGATTGGGAAATGAATCTAAGGATAGTCCTTGGATCCGAGAGGTTACTATATACTATAGAGAGATCTCTTGGGCCTAAGCCCAGATCTGATCAGTTGCTTGAGCTAGAGCTTTGGAAGACTCATAGCGATGACAACGCAACTGCTCAATCTATTATGCTTGCTGCTCTGACTCAGCAATTCCGTCGACAGAACAAGGGATTGGATCCCTATAACATGTTGGCGAAGTTGAATGATCTACACCGATCTAATCTTAGATCGCAAAGATATGAGTTACAGAAAAAGCTCTTCCGCGCTCGGATGTCGGAGGGTACATCTGTTGAACATCATGTGACACAGATGATTGCCGACATCGAGCAGCTTGGACAAATGGGGATTGTCTTTGAGATAGAGACCTCTATAGATTTGATCTTACAGTATCTCCCCGACACTTGGAGTGGGTTCATCATGAACTATAATATGATAAACCAAGAGCAAACTCTTGGAGAGTTGATGTCAACGCTGCGTGAGACCTCTATAGATTTGATCTTACAGTATCTCCCCGACACTTGGAGTGGGTTCATCATGAACTATAATATGATAAACCAAGAGCAGACTCTTGGAGAGTTGATGTCAACGCTGCATGAGGTGGATATGAATACTTCGTAACCTTTACGGATGATGCATCGCGTTATAGTTATGTGTATCTTATGAGACACAAGTCGGAAACTTTTGAGAAATTCAAAGAGTTTCGACACGAAGTTGAAAAATAGACCGGTAAAAGTATTAAGACATTACGGTCGGACCGTGGTGGCGAATACTTGAGCAATGAGTTTCTTGACTACTTGAAAGAATATGGTATTCTTTCACATTGGACTCCTCCCGGAACACATCAATTAAACAGTGTGTCCGAACGGAGAAACTGAACCTTGTTAGACATGGTAAGGTCTATGATGAGTCACACTGAGCTACATATTTCCTTATGGGGATATGCATTAAACAATGCAATACTTATTTTGAATAAGGTTCCGTCAAAGTCTGTTCAACAGACACCATATGAAATATGGACAGGAAAGAAACCGGGTTTCTCATTCCTGAAGATTTGGGGTTGCTGGGCATACGTCAAACGTTTGGAAGGTACCAAACTAGAACCCAAATCGGATAAATGCCTATTTGTAGGATATCCTAGGGAAACCAAAGGATATTACTTCTATCACCCACGAGAGAACAAAGTTTTTGTTGCTCTACATGCGGTTTTCCTTGAGAAGGAATTCCTAAATGCAGTGATAAGTGGGAGGAAAGTATAACTCGATGAAAATCAGAGTGATACTGTTCCTGACATAGAATCCTCAACGGAACATGAACAGTTCATCAGGGATGAAGCTGTACCACAATCTTCGAATACACAAGGACCGCGTAGGTTGGAGAGAGTCAGAAAACAACCTGAGAGGTATGGGTTTCTGATCTCACCTCATGTGGATATTAATCTTATTGAGGAAGACGAGCCGGCTACGTATGAGGAAGCGATACAAGGTATCGACTCCGGTTTATGGCAAGATGCCATGAATTCCGAAATGGATTCCATGTATACCAACCAAGTTTGGACACTAGTTGATGCACCAGAAGGTATAAAGCCTATTGGTTACAAATGGATCTTCAAGAGGAAGACCGACATGGATGGCAACGTACAAACATACAAAGCTAGGCTTGTAGCGAAGGGGTATCGTCAATAACATGATGTCGATTACGATGAAACTTTCTCACCCGTTGCCATGATTAAATCCATTCGGATAATTCTTGCTATTGCTGCATATTTTGATTACGAGATATGGCAGATGGACGTCAAAAACGCTTTCCTTAACGGAAACCTGTTGGAGGATGTTTATATGCAACAGCCCGACGGTTTTTATAGTGCCTAAACATGCAAACAAGGTTTGCAAGTTAAATCGGTCCATTTATGGACTGAAGCAAGCGTCGCGTTCTTGGAACCAACGTTTTGATGAGATCATAAAAGAATATGCTTTCATTCAAAACGAAGATGATCCTTGTGTATACAAGAAGGTTAGTGGGAGCTCACTGACTTTCATTGTCCTTTATGTTGACGATGTATTGCTTATGGGCAATGACATTCCCATGTTAACATCGGTGAAAGCTTGGCTTTCATTAAAATTCTCCATGAAAGATCTGGGAGAAGCAGCCTGTATTCTGGGAATAAAGATCTACCGGGATAGATCTAGAAAGCTGTTTGGACTCTCCCAGAGCACGTACATTAACAAAGTGTTGAAAAGATTCAACATGGATCAGTCCAAGTGGGGAATGTTGCCAGTGTCACATGGCGTCACTCTATCTAAGGACATGTGTCCTAAAACTCAAGATGAGAGAGACAACATGAGTCGGATACCGTTCGCCTCGACATTCGGATCGATCATGTATGCCATGATATGTACGCGACCTGATATCTCCTATGCTTTGAGCATGTGTAGTCGCTATCAGTCCGATCCAGGTGAAGGTCACTGGATAGCGGATAAGAATATCCTTAAATATCTTAGATGAACTAAGGATGTTTTCTTAATCTATGGAGATGGAGAACTTGAGGTAACTAGGTATACCGATGCAAGTTTCCAAACCGATAAAGACGACTGTAAGTCACAATCTGGGTACGTGTTTTGTTTGAATAACGGAGCAGTGAGCTGGAAATCTTCCAAGCAAGACACTGTTGCCGATTCAACAATAGAAGCGGAGTATATCGCTGCAGCTGAAGCAGCAAAGGAGGCAGTTTGGATCCGAAAATTCCTAATTGGATTAGGTGTAGTTCCGTTAGCAGCTGAGCCTGTTCCATTGTATTGTGACAATAATGGGGCTATAGCGCAGGCTAAGGAACCGCAGTCTCATCAACGATCCAAGCATGTTCTTCGACGTTTCCATCTGATTCGTGAGATCATACATCGTGGCGATGTGAAGATCGAGAAGGTCGCGTCAGATGACAACATTACAGATCCGCTGACGAAAGTTATTCCTCAGCAAAAGTTTGAGCGACATGTACATAGTTCAGGTGTTAGATGCTTGAGTGACTGGCTATAGGCCAAGTGGGAGATTGTTGGACAATTATGACCCACAGCGTCACTATTTGACATTGTGTTTTTGTACAAATTAATTATGTAGCAAAGGAAATTGCCTTTTATCATTTCGTAATTAGATTACTTAAATGTGTGAATGATGAAAGTCCTTATGATTAGTTCCGGATTGAGATGATATGAGACAGTATCAATCCACGATGGTTTAATCATTAAATATCCCTAGTCGTAGTATTATCGAGACTAAACATCGATAATACGGAATAGACTAGTATCGCACTTGTGCGTGTTATGTAAGCGTAACAGCATAGTTCTCATATATTTAAGTATTGGATACTTATGCAAGTGTGGTAGGAGGTTGTGTTTACCGATGGTACGGAAACAGCTTCGCTCTGGATAGACCCCTCAGAATCCCATTGGTAGTATGACTATGTGTCTATGGGAGTCCTCATCAGGGTAGGTGTATTTGGTCTTAACCTGAGACTTGCATCGCTAGTACTTGCGACAATCAATATTCTTTGGTTTTGGTCGTCCAGGACTTTAACAGGTTCTGTGTACGCCTCTTCTGTGTTTATTGAGAATCGTAATGTATTGGGTGAGATGTCAAGATGGAAGTATCACTTCAGTCATATGGAGATGATGGTCACGTATGGATACAGAACTGGTTCTCTAAAGGGTTGCAACCATCGGGATAATATGACTAGGTCATGATTATCCGATAATAAATAGACTAGTTGCTAGTGATTCGATATATGCTTCGTACGGGGCAGACATTATTCCAGCCCCAGGCCTTGCATGTGACATCCGATACTGGATCGCTATACGCAATACTACGTATACTACGCCTGACATATATTATATATTACATTAAGAATATTTCTGGAGAATTGGGTAGGCATGGCGCTTTGCTAGAAGCCAACCTTGTCTTGTAAATCGGTAAGAACGTAGTACGAGGTACGTACGTGTTCGGATAGTCCGACGACCGGATTTACTGCCAACATATCCAGGGATCTCTTGGGTCGCTTCCCGAAGATTCACCGATGACGTATGATTCGAACTTTATTAATCTGGGCTTAATAGCGGAGAGACTTTATCTGGGATAAAGTACTATTTAAAAAGAGAGAACGATTAATTTGGAATTAATCGATAAAATAATATATTCGATATATTATACGAAATTGGATTTCGACGCGGAATTAAAATTGGATTTTAATTCGGGCTAACGAATTGATTTAGAATTAATTCGCTAGCGACGTGAATAGTAATTTTGCTAGGCATAATTATTTGATTTAATTTGATTTAATTACGTCGCAACGGAAAAATTCGTTAATTTCGGAATTAACGAACCCGAGCCCGGAATGTGTTTGCGGGCCCACTTCAATTTTGAATTAAAGTGGGGCCCACAAGTCACATCGCGAGTCACATCACTTGTCATTTTAGTGATAGATGTCAAGTCACCTTTTTGGTGAGTGACATGCAGTCACTATTCATGATAGAAGTTGGTGTGGACATTTAATGCTATTTTGGAGCCAAAATTTTTGACTTTTGGAAATGATATACAAAATTTTTGGTAATTGATTTTCATTATTGTTTTTTGGAAAAATAAATACCAAAACAAAAGAAACTCTCTCTCTCTCCATTTGAAGCTCCAAAACCGTGAGCCTCTTCCATTGAAAGAAGAATTATTTTTCTTTCAAATCTTGCTTGCATACTTCAAGGATCATTACAAGGTGATAGGGAAACCGAACTTAGAGTTTGGAATCCTTTGGAAGCTTGGAGCTTGTTCATCTACTTCAACAAAAGAAGCTTTGGCCGAATACATCAAGCAAGGAGGATATTTTTGTTGATCTTCGCATCCAAAAGCCAATCTTTGTAAGTATGATTCCGCCATACTTCTTATGAGTATTCATTCTTTTCATTGCTTATATTGATCTTGGGACCACCTTAGAAACCAACATATATTACTTGTTTGTGGTCAAGACCGACCGAGTTTACAAATCTCTCAGGGGGTCGGGTACCGATCAGCTCTTTCTCTATTACTAGTTTATAAGCTCTTTATTTTTTAAGTAATGAAATACTAAAATTTCTAACCCTTGAATCTGTGGCTTCAATTCCTTTATATAGGCTTCCAAATCCACTGTTCCACCAACTCATGGCTCCAGCGAATGCCACCCTGTCATCATCGCCCCATGCTCATTTTTCCCAACCACTCAATAAACAATTGCTCTGACTTCTGACTCAACTACTCTATGCCAGTAGAAAACCATCATTCAAACCTTTTTACCACTGCCACACGCTCTGCTGACGTGACACCATGTAGTTCAACCATTCCACTACTGGTGTTGAGAGGTAGAAAACATGTGTTTCTTGGGTTCTTCGATATGTTTGCCCTGGTTGTGTTCTATAAATTTAATGTTTTGTCACTGTTAGGGCGTTTAGAGCCTTTAGGGTTAGTCGCTTGATAGGGACAATGATATAGTGAACCCTAGACTTGTCTGTAAAGCCTTACTGATCATAGGACCACAATTAAGACCTAAGTTACTCTGAACTAAATTTTCTCATCGGGTTTCTCCTTAACATGAATGTCGGACTCTGAGTCTTTCTCACTAACTCCCTTCAATGTCTTACCTCCCCTTGCGCCAACCTCATGTCAGACCGAGCCAGTGAACATACATAACTCATGATAAAAGGATTTTGATGACTAGGACACAACACCGACCCCTTTTGAGGAGGAAAATCAGTCTTATAACATAAGGGTACCCCGAGCCGAGCCACCCTGATCGTGACTTCGTCAATCTAGACATGGACCAGGCTTCTTTGATAACCGAGTCCAAATTGAACCAGTTGAGGACGAGGTTCAATATTCCTGAGGCTATTACTATGAGCATCCTAGAAGAATGAGATCAAGTTAGCCGGTCCCGTACCAATCAGATGGCACTATGCACTACCTTATTTGACATGAGCCTACGCCTGCCCATGCAAGGGTAATTTGTGAAGATGCTATCGGTAATGAACTTGGCCCCTTGCTAGCTAAATTTAAATGGATGGAGGGTTATGGTGGGGCTTTACGTGAGCTGGAGCCGAGCCGGTCTGGGAGAGCCGTTGGTTCATTAGTTGAAAAGATTGTATAGGATGAATGCCAACCAATTATAGTATAAGGGTTGGTAATGCCTCTCCACCTACATCGAGGCCCCACATATAATCTCGAATCTCCTGACCACCAATAAGAATTTCAAGGACATATGGTTCTGGGCCAGGGGACTATGGGGCAAACGCGTGTAAAATACAGACGAGGACGTCACAGTTCTAAATATCTTCATATTTGGAGGTAATAACCCATCCTCCCTCTTCCTTCTCCTATTCCCTTTAGCTTATATCTTTTAACTAACAATCTCGAACCTTTTGCAGCTTGTTGGGGGTGATCCCCCTAAGGTTTTCCATGAGCAGCTGCATAGCATTCACAATAACATAGCATGCTACTTGCGTGTATGTGCACGCTTGGCCCGGGTGATGCGCGCTCTCTCTGGTTTTCTCCCGCAGCTGGGTAGCATATTGCTGCCAGCAACATGCTAAGTGTACGCATGTGTACGAGTGATGTGTGCTCTCTCTGATTTTCTCCCATTCTGAGTTTTCAGACTCCGATATAGCCCATTTTTTCCCTATGCACGCGTTATAGAATATACTATACCATTAAATAATTAAAAAAATACTCTCATGCTCAATTACCATGGGTTAGACCCATTTCTGCTGCGCGGGACACCGATTCGACCTTAGGGGTCCCACAACTGCCCCAACAGAATGATATCAGAGCAGGTCTTATCCACACAACACATGTTGCATGTTTGACATGTATTTGAATCTATTCCTATGTAATATTAATTTAATTATACATAAGTCATATTAGATATGTTTTGCATGTTTTAAATTAAAATTTTTATTTTGACCAAAATATGTTAATGATTTGATTGTCATAAAATCCCATGATTAGGTGATTACTTTATTTTCAGTAATAGTATTAATAATGTTGGAGCATTATTGGATGGTACAATCTTGTCAATATAGAGATGAAGGAGTTAGTATTACTTATGTCCAATATCATCATTATTGTGAGGGTATAAATGGTCGAAACTTAGGTCGCTTCGGTAAAACATTAAACGAAGATCTTACCTTATATCCTTATCCAATTTTGAGTCATGTATCCAAGGGAAAATGACAAAGGCCCCATTTCTTGACGTTGGATACCGTGCTGAAGATTTATTGGAGCTAATACATAGTGATGTGTGTGGTTCATTAAATCATGCCACTGATGACGGTTCAACATACTTCGTGACTTTCATGAATGATAAGTCAAGATATGGATATGTCTATTTGATGAGACATAAATCAGAAATATTTGAAAATTTCAAAATATTCTGATCGAGGTAAAAAAATCAAGAAATTCATCAAGTACATTCGATCAGATCGAGGTGGTGAATTCATGAGCGACGAATTCAAAAGTTATTTAATGGAGAATGAGATTATCGCCCAATATAACCTACCAGGAACTCCTCGACACAATGATGTGTCTGAGCGAAGAAATAATACTTTATTGGATCTGGTACGATCTATAATGAGTTATACAATCTTCCATATTACCTTTGGGGATATGCTTTACTTTTTGTTACCCACATACTTAACAGTGTTCCATTGAAAGCTATTTCTATGACCCCATATCAGATATGGTACGATAGAAATCCAAGTCTTAGATATTTAAAGATTTGGGATTGTCCTGCATATGTTAGAGTGGCGCAGTGGGATAAACTAGCACCCATTGGTATAGATATAGGTTCGTTGGATATCTTGAAAATTCTTTGAGATATCAATTTTACAATTCTGAGCAACGAAATTTATTTGTTGCTCGTTTTGCCATTTTTCTTGAAATGAATTTTTGAGAGAAAGTGGAAATTGTAGAAAGATTGAACTCGATGAGTTTGATCCCAACATTAAGGAACATGAGATGGAACCAGAGATCCAATTAGGTGAAAGATCTATAACACATGTTCAATATAAGTCAAATAGAATATCAAGGCCTCATGAGAGACTATTTTTAACGTCTAATGCGAGACTTGATGTTATACTCTTGGAGGAAACAGATCCGACTACGTATAAAAAGGCGATATTGGATATCGATTCGGGAAAATGACAGGAAGCCATAAAATCCGAAATGGATTCTATGCATGAAAGTCAAATCTGGGACTTGGTTGAACTTCCTGAAGGAGTTAAACATATTGATTGTAAATTGATTTATAAAAGAAAATGAGGGCCCGATGGAAATGTGGAAACCTTTAAGGTCCGACTGGTAGTGAAAGGTTACACTCAACGTCCTGGGATTGACTATGAGGGAACTTTTTCACCAATAGCCATGCTAAAATCTTTTATAATTCTTTTAGCCATTGCTGCATATCATGACTATTAGATATGATAGATGGCTATGAAAATCATTTTCCTAAATGGATTTCTTGAGGTGGATATCTATATGGAATAATCAGAGGGTTTCGTATCCAATGAGACTTTAAAATTGGTTTGTAAGCTCCAAAAGTCTATTAATGGACTTAAATAGGCATCCTGAAGATGGAATCATCGTTTTGATGAGATAATTAGATTATTTGGATTCATCAAGAACGAGGAAGAACTGTGTGTTTATAAGAAAGTTAGTGTGAGCAAGATAATATTCCTTATTTTTTATGTAGACGATATCCTTATCATTGAAAATGATATAGGATTGATGCAAAGTGTGAAAGCCTACATTTGCAAGAACTTCTCTATGAAAGACATGAGTGAAGCTTCCTATATACTTGGTATAAGGCTCTACGGGGATAGAGTTAGGAAGCTTATATGGTTGTCACAATCCACGTATATAGATAAAATATTAGAAAGGTATGGTTTTACCAACTACAAGGCAGTAAATGTAGCTTTCATATACGACATACATCTTTCGAAGAAAATGACAACTCAGATTAAGGAAGAAAAAGTTAGAATGTCTAACTTGTCATATGCTTCATATATTTGAAGCATTATGTATGACATGCTATGTATAAGACCTGACATTAGTTTTAGCGTCAGTGTGACTGGCTGATATCAATCTGATCCGGGTAATGATCATTGGATAATCGTGAAATATATCCTGAAATATCTTAAGGGTACTAAGGATAAGTTTGTTATATATGGAGAATATGAGCTACAAGTTAAGGGTTATATAGACTCCGACTTCCAGGGAGATATAGATGGTAGAAAGTCTACATCCGGATACATATTTACCATTAATGGTAGTGCAGTTAGATGGCGATGTTCAAAGCAAGGTTCAATAGTTGATTCCACTGATGAGGCAGAATTTATAGCAACTTCGGAAGCTGCTAAAGAAATTGTTTGGATTAGAAATTTTATCACAAAACTTGGCATTGTGCCTAGTTGTTGTGATATTTTATATCGTACCGCAAGTGTACGGTGTCAAGTTTTAGTATAAATGAGTTTAGAGTGTCGAACTCACATGGATTGAGTCAACTCCCACTAAATACTACAATTGATAATCCTAACTTTATTTATAAAACAAATAATAAATATTTTAATAAATAAATATAAAAATAATTATATATGAGGATCTAATACGATTGAGATTCTAGAATCTGACTTCACCTAGCTGTCTCATATGTATTTGTCATGTGAATTAATCATTGCTCAATTATATTATTTATAAGTCAAAACTCCGAAAATATCCACTCCCTTTCTCGAGCATCAGTGAAAATATCATCAACTATAGACTTCGATATCTCTATAAAAATATAGTAGTTAACAACTCATTACGTTTTGTGATTCTATATTAACGACTTCAAAGGAACTTATATATTCTCTCGAACTCTATAAAATTCCTAGGTTATATTCTCTAGATCTATTCAAAATCCTCTCTCTCGAGTGATAGATTCTAAACATATATCATCATATTTGTGGCCACCAAACACAAAGCATTAAACTCAAAAGAATATAAATAACTCAATAAAACTTCATAAGAAAATCGACAATTAAAACAAAGGTTCAAGCATCAGTTACATCATTATCTAGAGTTAAGGAGTAGTTCATGACTAAAGATAAAAACAATGATAAACAAGTCATGAATCTAATGGAAATCATTAGAGTTCTAAGAAAGAAACAAGAAGATAAAACCCGAATTGAATCTCTTCTTCTTCGGACGTCACCGCCTTAGTCTCCGCTTTTCACTCTTCAATCCTCCTCATTGGATCTCTAAAAATATGTGTTCTTGTGTTTTGTGCTATGTATTCGCCTATTCCTTTGAGTTTGGACATAGTGGCTAATTTATAAGAAAATCATTCAGCCCTTTTCTTTCTTTTCGCAAAACCCTAGTAACTTTTGATCTCTTCGCAGAGCCGCGGCGCCTGAGTCTCGGGATTTAGTATGGGACGCGTCTGGCACCGCAGCGCCAGTAGGTTGGTACCGCGACGCCAGCCTTGACTTCTGGTTGACCTTATTTTCTCCTTCTTTGCTTCCTTCAGTGATTCAGTTGCATCCGTTAACTCTCAAAACCCGTATAATAATCTGAATCCATGTTTTTCCTGCTTCTTATTAACAAAACACCAAACAGCTCCAAAAGATCATTAAATTACATGGAATCTAACAAAATAATAAGTTGAGGATGCAAGAATGGGTGTGTAAATTTCACACTTATCAAACACCCAAAAACTTAAGATTTTGCTAGTCCCGAGAAAAAGACAAAATAAAAACTAAATACAAATAAAGAATTAAAAATAACTAAATTAACTAAGCCACTTTCGTAGGGATCACGATTGCATTTAGCATATGCAACAAGCCTTTAAACCCCTAGGCGACCCTAGTGGACGAGTTATAGTCTCATGAGGGCTTACAGCGACGACACCCACAAACGTCATTCAAACACAATCATGCAAAAATATAAAACAAAAAAAAAATCAAAATAATCCCGATAGTTATGTACAAAATTATCCTCAAAGAGTGCTTATCAACGAAATCAGAGAACCTTCAAAGTACTCAATTGCGACTCAAATCCAAGTTCTTGAATAAACCATCTAAGCTAGACTCACATTGTGTGTGTAAAGGTTCATTAACAGCTTGATTCTTAAGTAAGCCAACTTAATGATTTCATTTAAAAAATTGAGATCCGATTGGTCAAACCAACTTAGATATCTCAAGTATGCTATGTAATTGCTTTATTTTGTGCTCAGTATGGTATGTTTTTTCTTTTCTTTTTCTTGTCTCTTTTTGCACTTTTTTTTTGAACTTTTTCTTTTCTTTTTTCAACTCACCTACCCTTTAAGGTGGCATTTGTTGGACAATTATGACCCATAGCATCACTATTTGTACAGAACATGGTGTTGTTGTACAAATTAACTATGTGACAAAGGAAATTGCTCTTTTATCATTTGTAATTGGATTACCAAGATACATAAATGATAAAAGTCCATATGATTAGTACCGGATTAATAAGATATAAGAAAATATTAATCCACTAAGGTTTAATCATTAAATATCCCTAGTCGTAGTATTATCGAGACTGGACATCGATAATACGGAATAGACTAGTATTGCACTTGTGCGCGTTGTGGGAGCATAACGGCATAGTTCTCATATATTTAAGTATTTGATACTTAGAATCAAGGAAGGTGTATTTGGTCTTAACCTGAGACTTGCATCGCTAATACTTGCGACAATCAGTATACTTTGGTTTTGATCGTCTGGAGCTTTAACATGTTATGTGTACGCCTCTTCTGGGTATACTGAGAATCGTAGTCTATTGGGTGTGATGTCAAGATGGAAGTATCACTCCAGTCATATGGAGATGATGATCACACAGGATACGGAACTAGTACTCTTTAGTATTGCAGTCATCGGGATAATATGATTAGGTCATGATTATTCGATTATAGAGACTAGTTAGCAGAGATCCGATATGTGTTTCGTACGGGGCAGACACAATTCCAGCCCCAGGCCTAGCATGTGACATCCGATACTGGATCGCAATATGCAATACTACGTATACTACGCCTGACACAGATTACATATTCCTTAAAAGAATATTTCTGGAGAATTGGGTAGGCACGGTGTTTTGCTAGAAGCCAACCATGTCTTGTAAAAAGGTAAGAACGTGGTACCGGGTACGCACGTGTTCGGATAGTCCGACGACCAGATTTACTGCCAACATATCCAAGGATCTCATGGGTCGCTTCCGAAGATTCACTGATGACGTATCACTCAAACATAATTAATCTGGGATTAATTAGAAGAGAGAGAAAATTAATCTATGCTTAATTACAGCGAAATTTATCTGGGATAAAATTCAATTAAAAGAGAAAGAGAACGATTAATTTGGAATTAATCGATAAAATAATATATTCGATATATTAAATGAAATTAGATTTCATAACGGAATTGAAATTGGATTTTAATTCGGGCGAATGAGTTAATTTAGAATTAATTCGCAAGCGACTTTAATAGTAATTTTGCTAGGCATAATTATTTAATTAAATTTGATTTAATTACGTCGCAACGAAAAATTCGTTAATTCGGAATTAACGAACCCGATCCTGGAATGTGTTTGCGGGCCCACTCGGATTTTGAATTAAAGTGGGGCCCACACAAGTCACATCACCTAGTCTATCTCATCACCTTTTTGGTTGATGGAAGTAGTTAGATTTGATGGTAACTTGTTTCTTACACAAGTGTCAAGTTTGATTGAATTTTACCAAATATTTGATTTTGGTATATCATTTGATTTTTGGAAAATCAAAAAAATTATTACACACTCATTTTTTCTTCTCTCTTGGCCGAAACCATGGCCTTATTTTTCCTCTCAAATGGCGTGAAACTTGGCTTCATTTCTTCTTGATTTTGCTTCAAAATCAATAATGCTAGCACATTAAAGGAGTCATACAAAGGTGTTAGGGACACTAACCCTTGAGTTTGGAATTCAATAACATGCTTGGAAGCTCAACATACATCAAAGAGAGGAGCTTGGAGCAACTTCAATGGAGGCAAAATTTTGTTGTCTACATATCCTTAGCCGATCAAAGTGAGTATTTTCCGCTACTTTACTTTGCGTATTCACATGTTTTATGCTTAATGATCTTGGTTATTGTTCTTAGAGAACACCACTACATTTCTCCTCATGGTGGTCCTAATACTCGCCCATTGGTAGCTTCACGCTTATCGGTTATAGGTGGTTTATTTTCTTTCTTTAGAGACTTTTTTCTTTTATTTCTATCAATACCATACATCATAACACTAGCAAATCAAGATAAATATCTAAGCAAATGGTCATTCATCGACATGCAATTTCTTCAACTAGTCACCTTGTCAACTACTTAAGTTTTCACTGCTAAAAACCTATAATTGAGTACTTACGAGTCAAACATAGATCAACTACTCAAGGCATCAGATAAAAGTAAATTGGGCACTTATCGTTTCTAAAATTTCACCCATAAACAAATAGCATCATCATAGGATTTATGCTTTACTATCAAAGACTAAAAACAAGAATTTTTTTATATATAAATAAATAACAAGTAAACAACATGCACACACCCCCAAAACAAGTAAGATAAAAAATAAAAAACAAGAGTGAGGAACAACACTACCATGCATGGAGTTGATCAGGCTCTTGCTGGTTAGAATCCAGTTGCGCGGGAGTTGTGTGTTTCGTGCTACCTGTATAAATAACATGCAAACGAATAAATAAACAATAACACACAATAAACTTAAAACAAATAAAATAAAATAAAATAAAGGAATTAATAATAAAATAAATGTAAGGGTTGTCTCCCAACTAGCGCTAAGTTTAAAATTTCTGCCAGACGTAACCACCCAAATGGTCATGGTGGCTTAAATATAGTGAACCGGGTAATCTCATCTGTTTTCTTCTTTGGTATCCACCGGTTCTTATGACATGAAAAAGACAGCTTGGTAGGTTGTGGTAGTTTATCCATAGATAGTCCCCTAGGATATGTAGATTGTCCCCCAGGATATGTAGATTGTCCCCCAGTTGGAAATTATGGACTGCACATTCGGTAAAATTGGTTCGGCCTCATTTTTAACCTTCCAGGGATCATCTCCAAGTGAGCAGTGACCTTTCTTTTCCTCTTTTTGCGGTGCTTTGGGAGTGGTTTCAGGTTTAGCTGTGGAGAATTTGTTTTATGCATGGCTGCACTATGCTCGTAGGTTACTGAAATACTGATTTACCCTGCGTAGTGTTTGCAACTCACTTCTCTACTATATCTACCATGTGACATTCTGCATCACCTTAAGGACTCAGCATGGTTCTTAAAGCACTGAAGGTGACTTCTTTATATTTACTGCCTAAATCTTGAGAGGTGTCTTTAATCTCTTTTCCGCTCCTAAGGGTTATGACTTGACATTGCTCTTTGGGGTTGACTTCAGTATTACTATGAAACACTCATTTCTGTTGATTTGTCATGGAAGAAACAAGCAGCCCAATTTGCGCTTCTAAAGATTTCAATGTTGCCCCATATTGCCCATATGTGTTTCAATGTTATCCAGCCTTGACTCATTCTTCTAAAACCTCTCTGAAGCTGTAGTTACAAACATGCTCATGAGGTCTTCGAAGGAAGGTTTCTGCTCAGCTTGTACTTGTTCAAATCATGCTTCTCTATTGGCTAAGAGCATTCCATTAGCAGAAGCAGCTCCAATAAACGGTTGGCTCTTTTGATTTGTTAATACTGCTAGATGAGTCGTGAGGGATGATACTTGAGCGATCAGGGCATCAATGGGATTTGCCATTACTTATTTTCCAACTCTCCTTGCACGAAAGAAAATAATATATAACAATAAAAATATAGAAGTAAAAAAAATAAAAATCTAAATCTAAATTAAAATTAAGATTATTTGGTAGTAGTATTAATGTGAATGAAACAAACAATCCCTAACAACGGCGCCAAAAACTTGTTGTGATATTTTATATCATACCGCAAGTGTACGGTGTCAAGTTTTAATATAAATGAGTTTAGAGTGTCGAACCCACATGGATTGAGTTAACTCGCACTAAATACTACAATTGATAATCCTAACTTTATTTAGAAAACAAATAATAAATATTTTAATAAATAAATATAAAAATAATTACATAAGAGGAACTAATACGATAGAGATTCTAGAATCTGACTTCACCTAGCTGTCTTCTATGTATTTTTCATGCGAATTAATCATTGTTCAGTTATATTGTTTGGACGTAGTGGCTAATTTATTAGAAAATCATTCAGCCTTTTTCTTTCTTTTCGCAAAACCCTAGTAACTTTTGATCTCTTCGCAGAGCCGCGGCACGTGCATGTTGGCGCTGTGGTGCCTGAGTCTCGGGATTTAGTATGGGACGCGTCTGGTGCCGCAGCGCCAGTAGGTTGGAGCTGCGGCACCAGTAGGTTGGCGCCGCGGCGCCAGTCTTGACTTCTGGTTGACCTTGTTTTCTCCTTCTTTGCTTCCTTCAGTGATTTAGTTGCATCCGTTAACCCATATAATAATCTGAATCCATGCTTTTCCTGCTTCCTATTAACAAAACACCAAATAACTCCAAAAAACCATTAAATTACATGGAATCTAACAAAATAATAAGCTGATGATGCAAGAATGGGTGTGTAAATTTCACACTTATCACTTGTATTGAGAATCTGATCCCATTGTAATGTGATAATAGTATAGCCATTTCGCAGGCTAAGGAGCCGAGAGTATATTCCAAGTCTAAACACGTGGAAAGGAAATATTGCGTGATTAGAGAGATTGTTGAACGAAAAGACATAGTGGTAGTAGACTCGCCTACTAAGGCCTTATCTCCCAAGTTATTCGATAAACATTTGGAGGAGATGGGACTTCGGTACCATCCAAATTGGCACTAAGCAAGTGGGAGTTTGTTAGAGTTGGTGCTTGAAGTGCCAATTCGAATAATGTATTGTATATTATATTTTATTATTTATTAACAAAATAACTACGTTTTCATTTCAACCTTATTAATTGTAATGTCATTTCGCATATTAGATTGATATATATAAATATGCTAAGAATGACATCGATCTTAGAATAGACATATGGTAATATTGGACACTGGGTGGTCCGATATTGAGATAGTATTACTATTGTAAACTATTCTTAAAGTAAATATTACTAGTATTTGGTTTTGGAATACAATTGTATATTGGAATTGTAGTTTCAATGGTTTAACCCGATGTACCATGTGCAAGGGAAACTCGTATAGATATATGAGTATTCGTTGGAGTGAATACTGAACGACTCATAGGTGATTCCTAACAGTTGGAAGTACACACCACCGTCAATAGGAATCTCCTCGAGTCGAGTAACATATGTGATCTTTTGATTATAGGATAACATTGATTTTGTGTGTGATCCTCCACACTTTGATGCCATATATGTCAGAGACCTTTCATGGTCTGACCGTTATAAGTTCTTTGGGTATGGACCGATGCACTCGTTAATCAAGTGTGTATCAATATAGGATCCGTCGGCCCGTATGTGAACCATAATGGGTTTATATATCCACGTGAATATGTCACGATTGTTAAGATTTTGGCCAAAGTCGATCACCTTTGGTGGATCGCATATATCAGAAATAATATTATGATTAGTTGTAAAGAATCGTTGACATGTCAACATGCGATGTGTGCCTTGAAAAATTAACAGTGTAATCTATGTTTCCTAAGTACAACTCAGATAGCCCACGACAGAGGGATTGTTAAACATATGTGCTGACCTCGACTTTTATAGTTCAGAAAAGTCGTACGTGTTCTTCGCAAATTGGACGTGGCAGAATTGCGTACATATAAGCTGGCTTGTATAACGAACGCGTCTGGACTTAGAGAGTCCTACAATATGAAGTGTACTTGTTGATCACTTGGGTAGCCGATAATTTTTAATAATAAATCATATTTGATATTATAATTATCCATTAAAATAATCAAGTGTAATTGGATAACATTAAATATTTACTTTCCCCCAATTGGATTAATCCAAAATCCCACAAGGGTTTTGTTATAATTTCATAAATATCTCTACCATTGGAGGATATTTTAGTAATTACAAAAATATAATAATAAGTGTATATGGCTTGATTTAATTGTATTAAATCAAAGTGGTAGACATACAACTAATCCATTCATTAAAATTTATCTTGATTTAATTGAATTAAATCAAAGTGGTAGACAAAGGTGATTAGTCACACCTAATTATACATATTTGAACAAATTAAATTAAGCCCACATAAAAATTGATTAGAACTTTTATTAATTAAAAATTACATAAGTTTTGCTATAAAAGGCAAGCTTGAGCAAGTTTTTAATCAAGCTTGAGAAAGCTAAAACAAGCAAGAATTAGAGATATTAGCCTCAGTAGAAGTAATGTTTAAAGAAACTTTGGAAGTTATCTACAATATTTCAACAAGGAAAAGAATATTGGATCTTGGAACCAAGCTTGATAGTGTGGACGCTGGATTTCGTCCGAGGTCCACAATCGAGAATTTGTAGGTTGGGGACACTAGCGATCCTGTAAAACAAAGGTAGAATGAGCGGGAGTAGACTACCCACCGGTATGGTGGGTGCCGGGGGCACTCCGACGCTCAAGTCAGTAGTGGAAGTGAGCTATAGATACTATAGAAGATGGAGCAAGGTCAGCGATTACCTTGATTTTTGTGATCTACCGTGTGGGCTGTAGGTAGGAGGTCTATAGAGAGAATATAATTTGAGCTATGAGTAGAAGAGCTCGAATCCCCTTTCCTCATGGAGCCTTCTTTCCTATATACCCACTTGGGAGTATGCCCTTAATCACACTTTGATCACTCGTAATGGTCGACTTCATGAGGGGTATTTACTGCTTTTACCCGTTGTAAGTTGGAACGGCTGGTTTGTGTTTATGAAGCGTTATGTAGACTGGCGTATGGAAGGTCCTGTGGTTATGGGTTGGGTGATGGTGTTGGTGTTCATTGGATATGGGCTTTCTAAACATCTTTGGGCCCACTCAGACTTTATGAGAACTGGCCCTTTGAGGTGGCAATCCGGGTCTGGATCTTTATGTTGGGGAGTCTTGGGTGCACTCATCATTGGGCCCGAAGTAAAAGGTCGAAATTACCCTCGGGCCAAATTTGGCCCATACAGTTTGTCCCATACTCTCTAAGTCAATGAGTCATTGGCTTGGAGAGTACTTGACGATTGTGTCGCTTGGGATGAGGCCATGGTATATAGGTGTACTCGAGCGTTGATGCTACCTACTAATTGAACCAAACGAATGTGTAGTTATGAATTTGAACCTACAAGAGCCATTGGGGAAGTACCCAGTCGGCCGAACCAGATGATGGTCGGGATAATGAACTTGACTCTACCAGAGCCATTGGGGAAGTACCCAATCGACTGAACCAGATGAAGGTCAGGATATAAGTCATACGATATGTGTAAACCATGTCTACAACTTGACTCGACACGAGTCCATGAGGGATGTCCCCGGTCGACTGGACTTGCTGAGGCCAGGAAGGTATAAGTCATACGACATGTGTAATCCATGTCTACAACTTGACTCGACATGAGTCTATGAGGGATTTCCCCGGTCGACTGGACTTGCTGAGGCCAGGAAGGTATAAGTCATACGACATGTGTAATCCATGTCTACAACTTGACTCGACATGAGTCTATGGGGGATGTCCCCGGTCGACTGAACCAGATGAAGATTCAGGATATAAGTCATACGACATATGTAGTCTATGTCTACAACTTGACTCGAAATGAGTCTATGGGGGATGTCCCCTGTTGACTAAACTTGCTGAGGCCAGGAAGGTATAAGTCATACGACATGTACAACTTGACTCGACATGAGTCTATGGGGGATGTCCCCGGTCGACTGAACCAAATGAAGATTCAGGATATAAGTCATACGACATGTGTAATCCATGTCTACAACTTGACTCGACATGAGTCTATGGGGGATGTCCCCGGTCGACTGAACCAGATGAAGATTCAGGATATAAGTCATACGACATGTGTAGTCCATATCTACAACTTGACTTGACATGAGTCTATAGTGGATGTCCCCGGTCGACTGAACCTGATGGAGGATCAAGAGTTATTTCACACGACATTGTCGTATGGACTGTAGGAAGTTTGCATGTTTTCATTTGACTCGACATGAGTCCATGGGGGTGTCCCCAGTCGACTGAACCAGATGAAGGTTCATGAGTTGTTTCACACGACATTGTCGTATGGACTGTAGAAAGTCTGTGTCTTCATTTGACTCGACATGAGTCCATGGGGGATGTCCCCGGTCGACTGAACCAGATGAAGATTCAGGATATACTCCATACAAGAGTAGTCCAGGTCTTCAACTTTGTCATATGGCATTGCTTGCAAATTTTAAAACCATAATCAAGGTAAGTAAATAAGGAGAATAATGATACCTGTCGTCTGGAGGATTTGTCGAGTGACTAGTCAATTGTTCTTCAATATAAGAAGCATATTTTATTTGACTAAAACAATGAGACATCCTTTACGTGCCTGTTGTGTCGACTGGGCAGAAGGTTGATAATGATGTCCCATATGGAGGATGTTTCATTGTCTTATGTATCAAGATGACCATTCATATTGATGAAAGTACATGAGACTCTACAAATTACCAGATCTGATGGAGGTCTAAGAAAGTTTTCATTCAATTATACTTGAATAAGGTACACCAGAGTTTATACTCTACATGACCCAATGAAGGTCCAAGAAAGTATACACACTCCACTATACCTGATGAAGGTTCATGGGAGTCTACACACTTCATATATGATGAAGATCTACGGGGGTCTTCATTCTTCATTCTAGATGATCTAATATGAATCAATGATGATTTTTACTCTACTAGACCTGAAGAAGGTCTATGAGAGTCTTTCCTTCTCATACTACTGGTTCTAATGAAGGTCCATGATACTACTGTGGAATGGACTTTCAAATGGACCCGATGGAGGTCCATAAGACACAATCGAATGAACCTAATGAATATCTATGAGAATCTTTATACTACTAGACTTGATGAAGGTCATGAGGCTACTGTCGAATGGACATGTCGTATAGATATGATGAATGTCTATCAAGGTTATTACTCATTTTCTTGATGAGGATCTATGAGACTACGGTCGAATTAAGTTGTCGAATGAACTTGAAGAAAGTCCAAAGAAGTCATTACTCATTATATACTAGACCTGTAGATGGCCCATTATACTACCATTGATAAACTTGATGAAAGCCATCAATGTCATCTCTATTCTGCGAGACTATTGTCGAATGAACTTAATTAAAGTCCAAGGTCATCATTCCTGATTCTACTAGACCTAAGAAAGGTCAAAGAGGTGTTCATTCCTCATACTACAATATACTTGATGAAGGTCCATGAGACTCTCCACTCTACCTGACCTGATGAAGGTCAGGAGACTACGGTCGAATGAAACTAATGAAGGTTCATGAAGCTACGGTCGAATGAACTTGATGTAAGCCCAACTGAATCTTCATTCTACTTCACATGATGAAAGTGTCTAGGATGATAATCTCCATACGTAGTGTGGAGATGATTATCTTCATATGTAGTATGGAAGAGATGGATGTCTATCAAGGTCATACTAATTATACAAGACCTAACTAAGCTCAATGATACTACAATAGAATGAACTTTGATGAAAGTCACATAAAATTTCCATACTACCTAACCTGATATAGGTTGGTCGATTGGACCTAAAGGAGATCCAAGAAAGTTCTTCATTCTACTAGGCATGATAAAAGATTCCATATATAGTATGGAGTTGGCAATATTAAATCAACGTAGCATGGAGATGATGACTAACCTTTGTCTTAGTCTGGAGGAGTTGATAATCATTCCAAGTAGTCTAGGAGAGATGAGAGTTTTCCAAGTAGCCTGAAGTTGATAGCCATCCACCTTGTAGTGTGGGAATTGAATGAACAAGATATTTTATCATCTCACATATGTCGAGTGAGACAATTGATCAATGAGAAACCTTTGTGTGTTGTGTTTAATGACACCATTCCTTGATGCCAACCTATATCCTGTCGAATGAGACCTCTGATAAATGATATGTATTTATATGCGTAGTGTCCAATGGTGCCTCAGCCAGACGATTTTTCCATCGAGTCGAGTGGGATATTACCCAACACTACACACATGTGCATGTAGCGTCAAATGCTGCCTCTGCCAATGTCGAACATGTTATGTTTCATTCTTGATTGGAAATCACATGATTTTTGAAGCTTTGTGATACGTGTGATATGCATGTGGACTGGAGTGTGAAATGGAATGAGGGCTCGTAACTCTTCATGCATGCTCCGCATTTTTTTTTAAACTTTTCATGGACCTTCTTGATTTGCAGATGACTCTAATTGTAAGAGTTCTGCACATTGCTTTGGCCAGTGTGGCACTTATTATTTGTATGTAGTTTTGTTGAATGGGTAGTGTGCTAAGTTTGAATTATTGTAAAAAGGCCATGCCTGGTAATTCTGAAATTGGTGAGTGGGCCATTCTCCTTGTTGTATTTAGCGTGGTCTTCATTTGCACAATGGGTAGTGAGCTTTTAATTTACTTTTTTTGTTCAGTATGAGGTGGTAGGCTTCATTTTATTTTCATTATGTCGCTTGTGAAGATCTTTTTATTGAGTGGATTTTTCTTCAAAAGCCACGTGAAGCCTGATAGAGATTGGAGAGGATCTTTTGTCAAATGACATCGAGTATCTTGTGTTCCTGTGTATGCTTGTTATGACAAAATGATTTCAGCCTAAACTAAGAGCTTTCCAAAAACTAGTCCAAGTTGTTAGGCCTAAACCAAGCTCAATTGAGACCAACCAAAGCAATTAGGCCCTCTTCCATCCTTATAACTTTGTCCTTCAAACTGGTCGTCTCATCACCATTCTAAGATGGAGAATGCTAGAAATGAGAACTTGAAAAGAATTAAGTTTGATTAGGGATTAGACTCTGGAGAGAAGTCGAGTGAAACTCAGGTGCACGATGGATCAGCCTCTTCGATATCCCTTATTCGACAATCAGAGTCTTATGAAGCACATGAGGCTGCTCCAGCCCGCAATAGCCTGTGCATGCCGCCTGATCTAAACATGATGCCAGCAGAGGACGATTCTACCTCTAAGACTTTATACGGGATGAGCTGAAGAAAACATCGTCGATTGATTATGTTCTTCCAATATTATACTCATAGCTACAGAAGTAGTAGTAAGGAACTGTATATATAGAGAGAGAGAAATGAGAAATATTTTCAAAAAGCTACACATAGGCAGCAACCACGAGTCGAATCGGGCGAACGAAACCCTAGCTTCGACGTCATCATGCGCTGCTGATCACAACCGTACGTCATCTTCAGCATCAAATGATGCTCCTCCCAGTCCATCGGCTGCGATGCCAACATCATCGCCAGCCCCCGTGGTGTCTTCAGCCAATCAGACTAACTACATGACGTCAGAAGAGGAGTTTCAAGTGCAGCTGGCGATGGCGATCAGTGCGTCGTCGAATTCTGAGGATTTTTCGGAAAAGGATCAGATCCGATCGGCGGCGCAGTTGAATAATCGGATGGGTGATTTGAGGAGGGATAAGGCTGACGTGGCAGTAGAGGTTTTATCAAGGCAATATTGGGAATACAATGTTCTTGACTATGAGAAGAAGGTGGTGGATGGTTTTTATGATGTATGTGGACTCTCCACAGATCCAGCAGCCCAAGGAAAATTGCCATCTCTTCCCCAACTTGAATCAAATTTAGGGAATTCTGGTTTTGAAGTGTTAGTTAAAGTTGCACAGTGTATTGCACTGGATTTGCCTGCTACTGATGTTGGTCTTTTGGTGCAACAACTTGCTGACCTCATCAATGGGCATATGGGTGGGCCAGTAAAGGATGCTAATATAATGTTAGCCATGTGGATGGAAAAAAGCACGGAGCTCATGAGATCTCTTCAGAAAAGTGTATTGCCAATGGGTCCATGAATATAGGCCTTTTTGGACATCGTGCTTTGCTTTTCAAGCTATTGGCTGACAGTATAAGGTTACCATATCGACTTGTAAAAGGTAGCCATTACACCGGTGTGGAGGATGATGTTGTCAACATAATAAATCTGGAGGAGGAAAGGGAATTTTTGGTTGATCTGATGGCTGCTCCTAGTATGCAGGGGCATTGGAGGGAAGCGTTTGTGCCTTACCGACAACGCTCAGAGTGTGTGGATTGGACGTGCCTCAATGCAAGAGGTGACAAGCCTTTCGTGTAGTCTGGAGGTGATGATGAACCTTTCGTGTAGCTTGGAAGAGACGACAGAAATGTGGTGGCTTCTTTGGTGATTAAATGGATGGTCGTTTGATGGTGAATTTTCACTTGCCATATTCTTGTATGCTCCTAAGAGTTTAGGTTGATAAGATAGTTGAAATAACTTGTAGCCTCATGCCTTCGAATGGCTGAAGAAAGAATTATATTTCAGATACTATTGGAGCTTTAGATGGCTCAATTTTCATCTTCCATCGATCGTAACTGTTTTGTAGAGTGGCTAATTGTGCCACCACATGGTCTGTGTCTGTTTGTTTCCAGAAGCCATTAGCAATTGTGTTGAATGGATCGTAGACTGAGAGACCTTCGTTTGCTTCTAATTCGCTAAGGCCCCACAGTGGGCGCCAAATTATGGACGCTGGATTTCGTCCGAGGTCCACAATCGAGAATTTGTAGGTTGGGGGCACTAGCAATCCTGCAAAAGAAAGGTAGAATGAGCGGGAGTAGACTACCCACCGGTGTGGTGGGTGCCGGGGGCACTCCGACACTCAAGTCAGTAGTGGAAGTGAGCTATAAATACTATAGAAGATGGAGCAAGGTCAGAGATTACCTTGATTTTTGTGATCTACCGTGTGGGTTGTAGGTAGGAGGTCTATAGAGAGAATATAATTTGAGCTATGAGTAGAAGAGCTTGAATCTCTTTTCCTCATGGAGCCTTCTTTCCTATATACCCACCTGGGGGTATGTCCTTAATCACACTTTGATCACTCGTAACGGTCGACTTCATGAGGGGTATTTACTGTTTTTACCCGTTGTAAGTTGGAACGGCTGGTTTGTGTTTATGAAGCGTTATGTAGACTGGCGTATGGAAGGTCCTGTGGTTATGGGTTGGGTGATGGTGTTGGTGTTCACTGGGTATGGGCTTTCTAAACATCTTTGGGCCCACTCAGACTTTATGAGAACTGGCCCTTTGAGGTGGCAATCCGGGTCTGGATCTTTATGTTGGGGAGTCTTGGGTGCACTCATCATTGGGCCCGAAGCAAAAGGTCAAAATTACACTCAGGCCAAATTTGGCCCGTACAGATAGCTTTGGAAATTCTCTACAACAACAAGGAGAAGAAGATTGGATCTTGGAACCAAGCTTGCTAGCTTTGGAAGTTCTCCACAATATTTCAACAAGGAGAAGAAGATTAGATCTTGGAATCAAGCTTTCTAGGTAAGTTTGATCTTCTCCAATGCTATGTTTTCATTAGTGATTTATAATTAGTGAAACATATAGTGATGAATTATGTATTAGATACATAATAACATAGCTTGATGTTGAAATTAGGCTAATTATTTGTGTACGGATGCTTTGGAAGTATAAACACAATATGCTTGTAATTTGGTCAAAATATTCATGTTGGACATTAAACATAAAATTAGAGTTTGGAACTCTAGATGATAGCTTGGAGCTATGACTACCATTCTAGAATCACTTGACCACCTTTGAGTGACCTAGAATTGTTCATGAGTCACTTTATTGTGGGATTCTATTTTGGTTTATGTTTTGATTCAAAGAAATAAATATATGTATTTGCAATACATATATGTTTGTTGTATAACATGTGTTGATGTTGTTTTTGATGTTAAAATTGGACTTTTAGATGTTTTGCCAAGTTTTTGAGAAAATTGGAAGTGTTTTGAATTAGATTAAATGCAAAAATGATATTTGCCAATATTTTACACAGGGCAGCATCGCGACGCTGAGCTCTTACAGCTTCGGATATCGCGGTGCTCACCCTTCACGTCGCGACATCGAACATTCACAGATCGGGCATTGCAACTCCCAAACCCAAGCATCACGCACGTCGACAACTACTGCCCATGAGTGCTGAAATTTCATTTTCTTCGTTACGGAGTTTTCGGACTCCGATTTGGTCCTCGTTTTTTCCTATGGACTCGTAAAAGAATGTATTAATCTATAAAAAAATTTAAAAATACACATATCTTTGATATCCATTGTTTAGACCCACTTCCGCTGTACGAGACACCAATCTGACCCAAGGGTCCCATATCCGCCCCAATACAAATAGTCTACCATGCCGACTTCCAACATTATTATCCTGGTATGGGGCTATTCCAATGGTCATCATAAGCTTTACGCGACCCAGTGGAACAACTGTTGCTCCCCCAAACTCATAGCAAGGTGGTGAACTCCACACCCAAACTATCTAAATCTTCATTGGAAATGATATCTAATGCACTCCAGGGTCCACCAATATTCTGTCCACCTTCGTACTATCAATGTTGGCTTTGATTATTAAGGCATCATCGTGTGGATAACTCACACCCTGAGCATATTCTTTAGTAAATATTATTGGCACCGGCCTGGTTTGCTATATCATCAGGCTTCTTTTTGTAGCCATTGTCTCAGGGTCATTGATCAGACATTAGTTCTATCTTGCCCGGATCGAATCCCTGGCTAACGTCATCCCCCATCTATTTTGAACATAAGCCTCTGCTCTTTTCGCTGCCTGATTCTCATAGCCTCATGATCAATGCACTCTTTCAAGTATATCCAATTTTCACTAGTCTTCCATCTTCTCATGCAAGCCTCTGCATCTCTTTATGGCACGTCCACTTGTATTTTGATGCGTACAATAGCCCTTGCGATCCCTCTTCTCAACCGGCAACCTCCTCCGATCGGATTCAGTCAATAGCCCTTATCTTGAATCTCCCGAGATACCTGCGCCAATAGCCTGTTGAGTGCAATGTATGTCATGCCCCCAATAAAATGGGTGACCTTGATCGGGGGCCTCCTTCTGGGCATTGGGTTACCTTGAGTTATTGGCCTTAACTCTCGTTTCTACGACACCAGTCCTTTCTGACCACCGCCAATATGACACTGATTTTCTTGTCTTGGCTTATTCTTTACCCGAGCAACGCCCCCTCGAGCTATCTTCTTCTCTTCTTCCAATAATAAAAATTTACTCACATACTCCAAGGCCAAAACATAGTCTGTCATCTCTTGAATCCTTATGTGGGACCATAATTTCCCAACCCTAAAAACTTCTTTGAAGCTCTTCAAAGCCTCCGAGGACTCATACGCCCTGACCTCTAACACCAAATTGTGGTATCTGTCAATGAAACTCTTCAAGGGCTCGTTATCTCTCTGCTTCATCATCCTTAATGACCCAATCGTCTTCCTTGGTGTGCATACTCCCTTAAAGTGATGTACGAAGGATTTCCTCAGTTGTGAAAAATTACCAATGCTCATTAGAGTCAGATTTCTAAACCATAAAATGACCGAACCCCTCAAAGGTTAATGGGAACACCTTGCAAACTACATCCCCGACCACGTCTTGGATTTCCATGAGCAAATTAAAATTTTCAATATGGGTTCGAGGGTCTGTGTTATCCTTGAAGGTGTCCATCACGGGCATAGTGAATCTCCTCTGGAACTCCATCAATAGTATTTCTTTAGTGAAATAGGATGATGCCTCCATATCTTGATCAGCCCGAGCACCTCCCCGCGTGCTCTCCTCTCATTTCTTCATCTCATTCTGAAATCAGTCTCTCATTTGGCTCTTAGTGTTCTCCTCCCCTCAAATGAGGGATTCCTCATACTAGCTTCTCCGGGTGTGGTATCTCTCGCTTCTGGCAGTTTTACGGCCCTGCTCTAGATATTGCCTTAGTTTACTTTCCCCAAAACACAGACTGTTACTGGATGATACTAAGATTTGCCTATCGTCTTCTTCCTCCCACGGCTCTTCCACATGTGCGGCATTAGCCACAACCACTAACCTTACTTTATTAGCATTTCTCTTCTCGGTTTCTCGATCTCTTTCCATTGGAAATCTCATCCCTCTTACCGGGACCTGCTTGGGCTTGGTCCCCTGAATCATTCTCCAACTTCTCGATCTTCTTTATCATGGATATCATAAAGGATTGTGTCACTTCTCTTTCCTTTCGTGCATTCTCCCTTTCCAAATGCAGGTTTTCCACCATCTTCTCCATCTATTCCGCCACCGAAGACTCCAAAGCTCTATGGTTTTTGTCTCCTGCCATCGTCTTAGTTTGTTTGCTGTTTTTCGTACTCCCTCCCTTAGATGATGCCAACTGTTGACGGCTGTTTTTTATTCCAAGCGCAATTCAGGAAATATACCTACCCCTCGAACAAACCTCCTATAAGTAGTTAATTTTTTTGGTTAGTAGGGAACCCAAAACAAACTTTGCAAGCAAACAATAAAATCACAGAGATTTACGTGGTTCGGCGGAGAGTGACTCCAATTTACGTCCACATGAGAAAATAGGTGTTTATATTACTCGTTTGTGGTCAAGACCGACCAGGTTTACAAATCTCTCAGGAGGTTGGGTAGCGACCAGCTCTCTCTATTACTAATTTAGGAGCTCTTACTTTTTCTCTAAGTTGTGAAATGCTAAAATTGATAACCCTTGAATATGTGACTTCAACCCCTTTTACATAGGCTTCCTACCTTTTGGCCACTGCCATACGCTTCGCTGACGTGACACCTTACGGTTCAACAACTCCAATATTGTTTCGTCTGGATGAGTCTCTACCCAAGGAGAGTCGTTGACTTACTCTTGTCACATTAGCCTTCTAGAAGCTCAAACTTCCAAGTATGGCATGCGTCATAACCAAGTATAAAATATCATGATCTCAGCTCTGTTCCTCGGGTCAGCATATCGAGGCAAACAGTGATCAGTCAAGCCATCCCTGCTTCAATCAGGTCGGGCCAGTAAGCATAGACCATCTTGTTAGGGTTGGTGCTCAGAGTGCCAATCCGGATTATATTTATGTCTTATTCATAAATATGAGCAATTCTATTTTTCGTAATATTACTAATTTAATTGTAGCACCCTTGTCTTTTATACACTTATTCGATCTAATTACGATTAGATATCTGATTACGATTAGATCGAAACTAAATCTGGTTTAGTGATACGTGTATATTAGACAAAGACCTTAGGATTTACAATGTAGTGCGCAGTTACAACGCAGTTTGTAATTGACATTGGGAAGTGCACTATAAGATATATATTCTTAAATAAAGTTCCTGGTCAAGATTTACTAACACGAGTCGGTTAGTAAAATCCACTGAGATCAGTACATGTCGTATATCGTGACTTGGTCCGATGGTTTATCCCAATAAACCAAGAGTCTCGGGAGATTCGTATAGACATGTAGGTGTTTATTTGATAAACACTGAACGACTCACTGAAGATTTCCTAATAGATGGTACACCAACGTCAATATAAATCTTCTCGAGTTGAGCGAGCATAGTGGTCCTTTGACTTGAGATACCACAGTGGGATATATGAGTTATCCTCCACACTTTGATGGCAGTCACGTCACCGATCTATTTAGATCAGACCTCCACCTGTTCGTTGGGTGTGGAATGATGCTAATGATATCCAGTGCGTATCAAGATAGGATATGTCAGTCCTGTGTACATGGCATAGGAATCCTCACGTGTTTACGATCTAGTAAATCCATGGCTGTGGTATAACTTCGGAAATCAGTTCGAAGTTTTATTTAGAGATCGTAAATTGAAAGTCGACTATATTATACCGAACAGATTTGACGTTCTCATCTATATCCCAGGTATAATATGGATTGCCTGTGACGGATGGATTATACGTATGCAATGACCTCGACTTGTATAGTTTAGCGAAATTATCTATGGTCGTCATAATCCATGAGTGGGTGGATTATGGACACGAAATTGGATTTCGTGACGGATAAACCTAAACTTAGAGAGTCTCATAATATGAAGTGTACTCGTTGAGCATTTGGGCAACGCGATATGAAAAATACGGATTATTCATAATACTTCACCAAATTAAATGAGTTAATTCGAACCGTTTAATCGGTTAAACGATAACACATGCATATGGGCTTTTTGGTCAATCGTAATTACTGTGTATTTGTATTTGATACATAATACGATTAGATACACATTAATTATTCGTGAAATGAGATTTTGACACATGCCATAAATATATGTATTTGTTATTTATTGTAAATAAAAATATATATATAATAATAATTATATTAATTGATTATTTGGATATTTAATTGTTAAATATTTAAAAGATTAATTAATTAAACTTTTTCCATAAATTTTATGAAATTTGTCCAATTATTATTAGTTTACCTGGCATGATTTAATTATGCTTTATGTGTGCAATTTTGATTGGATAACATAAAGTTTAATTATAATTTAATTTGATTAAATTGTAAAAGGACAATAATGCCCTCCAAAGTCGGTTACAACAAATTAAAAAGGGAAAAATTTGTTTTCTTCCTCATTCTTTCATACCATTGCCGTGAGCCTTAAAATGAGATGAGTTTCAAACTTGCTTGATGAATCAAGTGATAACAAAGAAGAAAATCAAAGAAAAGGCTTAGGAAAATAAAGGATTAAAGGTAATTCCTCTACTCCTTAAGCTTAAAAATTTTATTTCTTGTTTCTTGAAGATCTATTGAGATCTAGGGTTTCTTCTTTGTTATAAAATTTGGGGCTTTTGGTTGTGGTGGATGAATTGGAAGCTTGTGTGCATGTGTGAAGTAGTTTTAGATGTAATTAGTGTAATTATTGTCCAAATTGATCATTTGATAATGAGTTGATATTCTAGAGTGTTATGACCACTCTTGTAATGCCTAGAATTATTCTTGGGTGATTCATATGTGGTGACTTGAATTGGTGTTGAGATTAATTTGATTAATGTTGAAAAATTGGATTTAAAGCATGAAATTAGGCATTTTCGGTTTCTGGATGAGACCTGGAATTGTTCTGTTTTTTTATGATTCAAATGATGTCTTATGAATGTATTGGATGTGTTTTGGGAGTTGGAACAATTGCCGGAAAGTGTTCCGGAGTTCAAATAAGCGAAAACGGCCAAAAACGGCCTTTCCAAACAGTAAAAATTTATCACTGTTCGGGCAGCCCATGAACTGCCCTAACATTATTGGGACTGGCCTGGGCAGTCTCCATAAGTGTTGGGTGGTCGGTTCGGTCAAAAACCCGTTTTAAGCCATTTTACGGAAAAAAAACGTTTTTCGTAAAAGTTTCGCGACGTTTCACATATATTTATGTCGTTATTTGATATCGAATAAATAGGTTTTGGTGAAATATTAATAAATTATTCATATTAGATATTGAATAATTTATTCGGTAATTTGAAAAAGTTTTAAATTACGATTTCGCCCGAATTGCGCTTCCGCTGCGTCCTTCGCCCAAAACCCCAACACATCTCGGGTCTGCTTTTTCAAACATTCACTTGCTGTCAAAGCTGACATGTCTTCTTAAGGTCGGATCGCGGTACCTACTCACTTCATCAATAATAACTTCTTCATTGGGAAAACTACTCTGTATAATAGGCTCGGATCCCCCGTCTGATTTCAGCTTCTCTGGGTCCTCATCGTTCTCCTCTGACCAAGTACAAAAACCCTTTCTACTCCTTCTCGGTATTTGAACTTTCTCGAGATGAAAAACCATCATCAACAATTGTCAATAAAAATGAGATTGGGTATTAAAATTAAAGAATGAATGAATGATGACTCCAAATAAATTATTTTAATAATATTAATTTGGAAAGAAGGTTGCAAAAACAAGTCATAGGTAGGCATAAATTAATGTGCATGTATTCATTATATTAATTAGCAGTTTTCAGGTTGGTATCTTATCTAACTTAAGCAAACCAAACCTCATGTTGCATTAATATATATTTACTAATCACATAATTAATTACTAACGCTCACTGATTTTGTCCTATGTTCCATTATGATATATAATTTATTCAAAACTCCAAAATCAAAATGTGAAATGGGTTTTAGATATATAGCTAGCTAGGTTCTCTCGAAGCTTTGAATCATTCTTGACGATGAGTTCCAACCACTAAAGTGTTTAGACTAAGAGATAGAAGAATCTATTCAAACCCAATTAAGTTTTCCAATTTTAATATTGAAAACATTATTAAATTTTTTTTTTCTTCTGAATCATTCAAACATCTGCTCCACCAAATTGATCAAGATATTATTATTTGGAGAGAAGGAAGAAGACATGGATCTATTAATTGACAAGTTGACTATTTCATGTTTTATAAAAATCTTAAAGACTCATAAGGCTCACAAAGGTCAAAATTCACCTAAAGATCAATGCCAAAACAGTTTTCAAAAGTAAGTAATTTGATCCCACCCACATTAATTATTAATTCAGTTGAAGAGGAGAGAATGCAAAAAAGATCTTGACTTTGTGTTGTTATAATTTTATTGTTTTATTGCAATGAAATTCTATGTACTGAGAGAGTGTGATTTTGGCAAATATATATAATATATATATTTGTTTACATATTTTACATGATTCTTTTCTAAAGATTCCTGATAAGAAAAGCATGTATATATAAAGTGGTGTTAGACAAATCATGCTATTTTATTCCTAACCTAAGTCACATTCTTGACAAATTAGACTCACCTACATTAAACGTTAATAAAATCATCTTTTGGGGCTATATATATATATATATATAATATATATATATATATATATATATATATATATATATAGGGTGGTAATTTAACAACTATATTTTCCATTTGATTTAATATATATGAAATTGGTGTAAAACTATGCAATCCCACATTTCTTTGAATAATGTTAGTCTTAAACATTGCTTGTCGTTTGACAAAAGTTATCTAGGCGAATGATCAACGAATTTGTCGATCATTCAATACTCACAAGAATATAGAATATAAATAGGATTTAGCTATTAATATAACTAACTTTAGTCATCATTCGTAATTGTGAGCAAAAAATGACACCATCAATACTCTGGCTTAACATTAGGGTTGACAAATGGGTCAGGTTTTGAAGAACCCTATTAGATTTTAAGTGTTTTTTTTATTTAAATGAAGACCTGAAAAAACACACACTATAAGAAAATGATTTTTTAGCATCGTTAAACTTTGACGCTAAAAGAAGTCAAAGTCGACGCTAAAATTTTTGATGTTAAAAGATGGCGACACAGAAAATGATTGCTACAAGATTGTCGAGAAAAGATTTTATCGTCGAGAAAGCTTCCACGGCGCTAAATATTCGACGTTAAATCTATTTAAAATTATTAAAAAATAAAATATTATTAAAATATATATGTAATTACTGATAATTACATATATTTTAATTATATATTTTAAAAAATTGAAAATAAATTAAATTTATTATTATATATAATATTATTTTATTACATAAAAAATTATTACATTAAATAAAAAAATCATGCAGGATGATCGGTCGGGGTGGGTGTTGCGTCTGTCGGGCCTGGAGGAATTGCAGAGGTCGATCGTACAACACTAACCTAAGCGAACGATCTCTCCACAAGCTCTCCATAACCCGATCATGCTCCTCCTTCTACCTCCTCATCATATCATTCTACATCTCTATCGGTCTTGAGTTAGCTTCAACAACTCCCTCAAGACAGTGACCTCATCTCAAGAGTCAGATGATCGAGAAGTAGCTGATGCCGTCTTTCGACGAATGCCAAGCCCAACGTTGTAAGAGGTGGTGTTCTGGAACACCTGCCGCGAAAGCTCCTCATCAGCCAAATGTTGTAAGCCCTACGTGGGTTCTGTGTTTGGATCTCCACCATGCGTTCTTATATTTTAAGACTACGTGTTAGTTAAAAAAATAGTGGAAAATACTGAAATTTTACATAATTTCTATGATTAAACACTTACATAATACTATTGGACGGTATCGTTCACCCAATATTTATTTTGAGTGCAGCAGGAAGCTGGAAAAAAAATTCGACATCGGGAGGGGCTGCAGCACGTCTCTTATGCTGCTTTACTGCAGACGGAAAATATTAATTATAAATTAAATATTGTTAAAATATAATTAAGTAAACGTATATCCAGTTATCTCGGAGTGTTCCTCGCGATGCGTGAAAAACGGCTTCAAGCCTCTAATATGATTGAACCACATATTTTGTCGGTTCATCTTGTTCTGAAGATTCTGTCGGTTCAAGATGTTGTCATTCTTTGCGTGCTTAAATATCATATTTCTTGTAGTGGCATTAATAATATCAAATCAAAATTTTAGAACTTGAAAATATTAATAAATAATAATTAAATTTGATGATAGGTTTTTCCTTTATTTACCAATCCTACTGAAGATGAATTAGGATGTTGTCAAAATCACTTTTTGGAGTTTTTGTGAGTGTGGGTGGGCGTTGTTGAAAGGGAGGTGTTATTGTCATGATTTTTATAGTTGGTTGGTATGGAGCAAAATGAGATGACAATTTCCTATTGGTATTATTTAATTTAATTTAAATTTTTTTTTTCTTACTTTGGTTAAGAGATCAAATAATGGACCTCCATCGAGTCTTCTTAGTTGTCTTTTCAATTTGATAGCCTCTTCCTACCAAATCCAAAAGTAGAAGAAACGTTGATGGAAATTTTTAGTGATAAATGCACGGATAGTCAGAGGAAATATAGGCCCACATTTTTGAGTCTATGAACTTGAAATATTTGGTATTAGTCGGCCGGATAAAAGTTGAAAGCAACTCCTTTTAATTGGCTCAAATCCATGATCACATTTGCCTCGTAACTAGATGCAATAACAATGACTTGCCCATTTATTTTTTTGAATGCAGCTTCAAAATTCTTATTTATGGGTAAAGTTAAAGCATATTTTTGAAGTGTTTAAAATCATATCAAAATTAATTTTTAAAAAATAAAATTATTTGATAATATGTTTAAAAACGTTAAATAAATAGTAACATTGTTAATCATCTTTGCTCGGTAATCACTTCTTGTTTGGTGTTTCTTCTTACCTTCCGACTTCTTTTCTTAATTTTGTGGGAATAACTTTAATTTTCACTGTTGACAATTTTGTATGTAAATTTGTTATTAAAAAAAAAAAAAAAAAAAAAACTATTTTTGTCTATACGTAAAGAAATCATACCAATCTGTTATAATTCTAACTGACTTTTAGTTAGTGATATATATTTGTAGAATTTTAATGTAATTTTCCATAAATAATAATAATAATAATGAATACAATTCTGTACTTTTAAAATGCAAAAGTGGAGTGAATATAACAGTAACCTAGAGAATAATGGACTATCATATGATCATATGACATTGGCATGCAATTATCATATTACCCCTTTATCAAACAATTCAGTATTCACTGTTGTTAAATGGGCTTTTTGGGCTTCTCAGTTATGTCCAACCTTTAATAGGCATAAAATTAACTTTAAAAAAACTAATCTATTAATTATAGTTTAAAAAAGATACACAAATTTTTTTTTTTTTTTTTTATATAAATACATATGTGTGGTAGTAATTTGATAGGATTAGTTGAATGAAGCACAAATCATACAGATAGTACAAGAAAGATTATTAGGCTTGTGTTTTTCTCCTTGCATTTCTTTTATATATTTTTTTTTTTTTTGAGTTCTCCATATTTTTTTTTATGTTGTTTCTATTAGTTAAAAAAAAAGTATTTTAATTTGAGATCTGAAACCTACATATTTCAGATCTTGAAAATTTCATATTTTTTCAAAATCTCATAAATATGAAAGAAATTTAAATTTCATGAGAATTAACATCCCTCAAGGAATCCAAATTCCAATTCCAATGAGAATATGAACTTCCAATATTACCATTATTAATAATTTTATATTTATTTATTTTTAATATGTATACTAATTAATTAATTTTTATTTTTTATTATTTAAAATAATTAATTCATTTTTCATTATTATATTTATTTCAGATTTTTTTTTAATATTCATATAAAAAACTTTTATAATTATTTGTTTTATAACATTTATTTCAAAAATATATATATATTTCATAATATTTATTTCAAAAATATTTACAATTTTTAAATTTTTCAAAATTTATTTATAACTATTATTTTTATTTTTTTAAAATAATTTATTCTTACTTTATTTCTTAAATATTTTTAACTGTACAAAATAGTATGGCTTCTTTTATTTCTTCACGTAAGTAATTCTTTTGTAATATTTATTATTCTCTTAATATTTTAGTTTTTTTTTTTTTTGTAATATTTATATTAAAAAAAATTATTAGTTATTTATTATTTTGTTATGAACAGCGAGATAATTAGTTTATTAGCTACTAAAAATGAAAATTAAATTGTATTTAATAATAATTTACTATAAATATATTTAAAACTATTATAATTAATTAAAATAACATTGATAATAATAAATAAATTACGATTTTAATAGTAGAGGAGGGTACATTGAAAGAGTTAAAAGTCGTCTAATTTGTAGCTTAAATTTATTGTGTGTACATTAAATCGAGTCCTTTATTGATATATCAAGTTCACGAATCACGATCTATTTTCCTACACATCATTAAGTTAAGATGCTTTAGCCAATTGTTTGTTATAATGGATTAATATAATTTAGAAAAATGATACTCAATTATCCTATATTGATAGTTTAATTTCTATAATTTTAAAAATATGAACCTTAATTACTATGATTTTAAAAAAATAAAAATTTTAATTACGGCCTTTAGATTTAAGTAAACACAACACATTTTAATTGGTGAGAACTACACTAAAAGTTCATAACAAAACTTTTTTCTTTTCAATTTTATAGATATCATCACCCCAAATTAAAGCACAAATTTTCTCATAATTCTGCATATTTTTGGCATCTTCCCATGTTAATGCTAGACCTTGTGAGTGTACGGGATAAATTTGGGTCAATGATCCAAATGTCATTATATCTCAGGCCCATATATCAGATAAGATCCAATTAGCACCAAACAACCCTGAGTCCACTAGCATGAGTCGCATGCGGGGCCCTTTAGCCTATACGCCCTAATTAGCGAATTAGGTATACCCCTCATTGTCCCAGGTTCTTACAAGAAACACACTCTCTGAATTCGAATCCATGACCTCAAAGTCAGATCCTAAGCCCCATGTGGACTCAAAGATATTATATTAAAGGTTAAATGCTCAACACATCCTTATATTTTGTTTCAATTCTCCATCATGTCTCTAAAAATTGAAAAAATGCCACAAAACATCATTCCTTCTAAAGTTTTATTAAGTTCGACAATTTTACCCTTGAAATATTTAAAGAATTAAAATAAATGACAAAAAATAAAAATTATTTAATTAAGAAGGATTAATTATAAATATAATTATTTAATTATTATTATTTAAATTATCATTATAATTATTAATCATGTAAAATGTATTTCATATAAAGAAAATATTGGAATATAAAGTTAGATTATTATTGTAATTTTTTTATCTATTCTAATTTAATTAAGAAAATATTTCACATATTTTTATTTATTTGAATTTAGTTGTGATTATATATAAACACATAAAAAATTAATTTCAATAAACATACACTAAAAAGTTACATTTTTCAATATGAACACAATTGTTAATATATTTTAATTTTTTACAAATTAATTTTGATTTTTAATTAAAAATTCATATTTTTTGTTTAAATATTTTTGTAATGTTAATATCTAAATAGAATAATGTTAAAAATATCAAATTATGTTAATAATTAAGTTAGAAGGATGTGTTGGAGTATTTTACATACTTGTATTGAAGTATTTTATAAACTATAGGGATGTAATGAGTTTTAAAATGAAAATATAGGAATGTAAATAATATTTACCTATATTAAAATACAAACTTAGCCACTTAGGTATGAAATCAAACAAAAAAATTTTCTCATTAGAGAGAACAATTACATAAATATTGTGCTCATGGTGTAAAATGTAGTACCTTAATTTTTTTTTCTTAAAAATTAATTTAATGAGTAAATCGTTAATTAGGGAGATGTTATCAACAACCTTCAACGAATTTATCCAATAGCATAAGGATTGAGGAAGCTTCATTAGTTTCCTAATGATTCCCCCTGTTAAAAAGTACGTATATCACAATCATTACATGAAATCCCATGCTTCATAGGAAACCTTTTCAAATCAGGATTGGACTAGGTGAAAAAACACTATTTATATATCAGCCTATGCACTATGTTTTTTCACATAGTAGTTCTTGTTCATCAACTTTTTTGTCTCATTGTATTAGAAATTATGGCTTCCGCAAAGAGAATAACACTGGCAGCAGCCTCCTCCTTATTAATGGCAAGTATTCTTCTTGGAGCCTCTCTCGCTGGCGGTAGTGTTGTTCACAATGTTGGGGACTCAGTTGGATGGACAACATTCATGGATTATAGCAAGTGGGTATATTCCAAGAACTTCCACGTCGGAGATAATATCGTTTTCAATTACAATAATCAATCTCACAATGTGAAGCAAGTGACCCTCCAAGATTTTCAATCCTGTAACGCAGCATCTCCGATCGCCACATTCACCACCGGCTTTGACTCCGTCAGTCTCAAAAGGGCTGGCCATTATTATTTCTTGTGCGGATATCCAGGCCATTGCGAAGCAGGGCAGAAGATTGACATCACCGTCACTCCAACTTTTCTACGTCCGATATCAGCTCCGATGGGTACTTCATTGCCATCATCAGGTTTATCGACGTCTTCTTCGCCTAGTAATCTGGATGACACCAATGCTTCTTCTTTATTTAAGCTTTGCTCACCCATGCTATTCTTTGCTGTTCTTGCATTCTTACATAGTTAGATTACTAGTTTAATGTTATCATGTGTTCTTCAATTTGTAGTTAATTTCAGTTCTGGAAGCTTCATAAGTTTACTTTTATTCTTTTCCTTCCAATGAGATGTTAGCAATGAGAATCAATTTAATTCAATTACATTAAGTATTTACATGTATCAAAAAATTGGCCAGTTAAAGAAAATTACTCATTGTCATTGGCCAAACCTCCGGCCAATTATATATATCATTGTAATGTTGTGTGTTAGAACTAATGGATGCTGGTTTAAGTATAATGAGTGAAATACCAATTTATTATTATTATTATTTTTTGAGTGTTAAAAGGAAAGAATTGAAAGTTAAATGAAAGAAACATGTGAGTAATCCCTGCAATAATCTTAACGATATAATTTTAGAATCTTCAAAATATGATTCTAGAATCCTTGATATTTATGACTTAATTATATAATATTATTAGTATTATTTCATTCATATTTTAACTTCATATATTATATATATAAAGATTCATCATTGTAACCATAATATATAATGAATTTAAAATTTTCTTTTATTAATTAACAATCATTTTACGGTTGCCTTCTACAAGCCCCCTAGCCACAATTACCACCCTCTTCAGTCACACCATCGGCAAAAGTATCATTAGTCAAGATTGTGGGATTTTTTTTTTTTTTTGGATAGCTCCCAAACTCTTTATACCTATCCAAGTGATTAGGCAAAGTATTAGTCCCTTTGTTAATTTTACATTTATATTATTGTCCACAGTATTTGCATATGCACTTATCTCTATCATCTTCAAGTATATTGAAATGCTTCCACAAAAACTCATATCTTCAATTGGTGCAAATTTTAAAAATCAATTCTGAAACCCACATATTTTAAGGGCTTGAGCCGGGTTAATTTGGTCCGAATTATCTCAATTTGGATTTTTGATACTATATTAGATCCGAGTTATTTTAAACCCGACTCAAAATATTTTTATTTAGATTATATGATCCTGACTGGATCCATATTATTTCTTTATTTCTAATTTCTATAAAGAAAGCTCATCCACGATATTGAGTGTATGCAGAGCAAAACAAGTCTATTCACCAAAACAAGTCTTCTGAATAGAATGGAAAATAATATATTATTGCTTTGAAAACCAAATTGGCCTACAGGCTACAACGGAGCTGAGCCACACACATAAAATAAATGCAATTTTGCTGTAATACGAGGTTATTTTATTATTTCGACACTCTTATATTTGAGATTAAAAGAAACACTTTTTAAGCGTGTCAAGTTTCTGGCACCGTTGCCGAGGAATAAATTTAGTAGATAGAATAATCTTTATATATATATATATATATATATATTTCCTTTTTATCTTTATTTTTATTTTTATTTTTTGTAGTTTTGTAGTTTTGTATTTTTGTATTTTTTTTTCTGCATCTCATTTTCTTTCATCTTTGCATTTGTGTAGATCCAAAATATCCTGATTTATCCTAAATGAATCATGAACCCATAAATCCCACATACAGACAGACCCTGTTTTTAATTCTTCATAAATCCCACAGGAGACAAAAAAATCAATTAAAATGGAGCTTGCATTTTGTCAAAGAATTTCTTGAATCATCCTCATCCAGAGATTCTTCCATTATTTTTTTTGTGAGAACTTAATTCGAGAGATTGAGACAGCTGAACGAGAAATTCAATTGAGATCTGAATTGACAAAAATTAGATGACGTTTTTAGATCTAAATCACTGCATTTGTATTTTCTTTATTTGTTTTTCTTCTCACTTTTGTTAGTTTTAATTTTTTTCTCCTTTTCCACTTGTTATTATTTTCTTTTTGTAAGTCTTGTATTTGTATTTTTAATTTTTAGCATATAGTTTGCATTTAAGTTGCATGAAACATTGGTCTCGATCATTTAGCGGTAGATTAAATAGAGAGTCTTTATCACCTTCATCGTCTGTCAAAATGGCAGAGAACCAAAATGAAAATCCACCTACTCGAGTTGAAAACCCAATTGATCAGGAAGAAAACGAGTCTCATCATGTCGATCTTAATCATCCATTGACACTCAGACAATTCATGAATCCCATTGGGACAAGATCACCATCTTGCATTATTTTTCCCCCAGATGTAGCTCGTTTCAATTTTAAGCCAGATGTCATCCAACTTTTACCCATATTCCATGGTCTAGAATCATAAAATCCTTATCAACACTTAAGGGAATTTGAAGAGGTATGTAACACTTGCACATGCCAAAATTGCAGCATGAATATAATTCTATTAAAGTTTTTTCCCTTTTCTTTAAGAGTGTGTTTGGTTGGGGGGTTTTGGAGGGGAGAGATTATTTTAAATTATGTTTGTTTGGTTCAATTTTTTTAAGGGGATGGGAGGGGAGGGGAGCAAAATCCATCCTAAGCCAATTTTAGCTCCCCTCCAAAAGTGGGGGGTTTTGGAGGGGAGAGAAAGTGAGTAATTAAAATTTTAAATACATTGACTAAATTATCCCTACTTATACATTAAAATCCAAAATTGTCCTAATTACAAATTCCTCATATATTTGCTTCACCATTCAATTCTTCTTATTATCTTCTCTTATATTTATTTTAATTTTATTTTTAATAACATGTATTATGTAGAGCTTTTAATTTTAATTTTATTCTTTGTTTAATTCAAATATAATATAAGCCTATATTGTTTTAATTTTATTTATAAAAGGCTACAAGGATAAAATAGTAAATTAGTTTTAAAATCTCTCCCCTCCCTTCTTGAACCAAACACATATCTAATTAAAAACTCTCCTCTCCCCTCCCATCCCCTCATTTGAACCAAACATATATTTAATTAAAATCTCTTCCCTCCCCTCCCATCCCCTCCATTAAAATCCCTCACATCCCCTCCCCTTCATTGAACCAAACAGACCCTAAATGATAAAGCTAAAATTTGGCTGCAGAACCTTAGGTCAGGATCCATCAGAACATGGGATGATTTACAAGAACAGTTCCTAAAAAAATTATTTCCCCCTCACATGACAAACTCCTTTAAGAGGAGAATCACGACTTTCACACAAGAGTCGGGGGAAACACTTTACCAATATTGGGAGCTATTTAAAGAGATGTTGGATGTTTGTCCACATCAGGAGTTTGAAACATGGATGCTGGTTGCCTACTTCTATGAGGGGTTAACACCCCAAGGTAGACAAGTAGTAGAAATGATGTGTAATGGTGAGATTAGGGATAAAAATCCCAAAGATACACTAGATTACCTAGAACACATAGCAGAGAATGCACAACAATGAGATACAGTTGGCACTTATGAGTCGTCTGTAAAACCACAACCATCTGGTAGAGGTATGTTTAATCTTAGGGAAGACTATGACATTTCCGCTAAGTATGCATCTTTAGCTAAAAAGGTTGAGGCATTAGAATTGAGGAAGAGTGATCATGTCAAGTCTGTCCAAGAAGTCACATGTCAAATCTGTAATTCAAATGAACATGTCACACAAGTTTGTGTTGGACAGTTATGACCCATAGCGTCACTATTTGTACAGATCATGATGTTGTTGTACAAATTAACTATGTGACAATGAGATTGTGCTCTTATCATTTGTGATTAGATCACCTAGATGTATAAATGATATGAGGTCCCTATGATTAGTTCCTGGATTGAGATGATATGAGACAGTATCAGTCCTCGAAGGATTAATCATTAAATATCCCTAGTCGTAGTATTATCGAGACTGGACATCGATAATGCGGAATAGACTAGTATTGCACTTGTGCGCGTTGTGGGAGCACAACAGCATAGTTCTCATATATTTAAGTATTGGATACTTATGCAAGTGTGATAGGAGGTTGTGTTTACCGATGGTGAGGAAACAGCTTCGCTCTGGATAGACCCCTCGGTTCCATTGGTCGTAGTATGACTATGTGTCTATGGAAGTCCGATATCAGGGTAGGTGTATTTGGTCTTAACCTGAGACTTGCATCGCTAATACTTGCGACAATCAATATGCTTTGGTTTTGGTCGTCCAGGGCTTTAACCGGTTCTGTGTACGCCTCTGCTGGGTATATCGAGAATCGTAGTGTATTGGGTGTGATGTCAAGACGGAAGTATCACTCCAGTCATAGTGGAGATGATGTCACGTAGGATACGATACTAGTGCTCTTAAGTACTGCAGTCATCGGGATATTATGACTAGGTCATGTATGTCCGATTATAGAGACTAGTTACCAGACATCCGACATGTGCTTCGTACGGGGCAGACACATTCCAGCCCCAGGCCTAGCACGTGACAATCCGATACTGGATCGCTATACGCAATACTACGTATACTACGCCTAACATAGATTATATATTCCAGTAAGAATATTTCTGGAGAATTGGGTAGGCACGGTGCTTTGCTAGAAGCCAACCATGTCTTGTAAATCGGTAAGCACGTGGTACGAGGTACGCACGTATTCGGATAATCCGATGACCGTATTTACTGCCAACATATCCAGGGATCTCTTGGGTCGCTTCCCAAAGATTCACCGATGACAGTTGATTTAAATTAGAATTAATCTGGGATTAATTAAGAGAAAGAATTAATCTGGGATTAATTAAGAGAAAGAAAATTAATCTTGGATTAATTGAGGTATTATTTAATATGGGATTAAATGTGTTCGGAAGAGAGAGAACGCGATTAATTTGGAATTAATCGGTAAAATAAATTTAATGGTTAAATTTGATTTTTCTATTTAATTTATTCATATGGGCTAAAATTATATATTGGATATATTAATATGAATTGGATTTCGTTACGAAATTAAAGTCGGACTTTAATACGAACGAACGAATTAATTTAGAATTAATTCGTAAACGACGTTCGTAATATATTTGCGAGGCATCATTATTTAATTAAATTAGATTTAATTATTTAGCGACGAAAGTTCGTTTAATCGGATTAAACGGAACCGAGCCGCGGTAAATGTTCGTAGAGACATTTTGAGTTTTGAATTCAAAATGGTGGGGCCCACTTCACACATGTCACACATGTGAAATGGTGGTTGGCATTTATGCCAAAACCACTTACTTTCCAACCACTTGGTTTAGGTGAAACCAAATTACTCCAACTACATGGTTTTGGGTAAAAGGGTAAAACCCTTTAACAAAACCAAAAAGCCTTCTCTCTATCTTCACTCTACACACTTGTAACACATTTTGGAAATGAGAAACCCTAAAAATCCTCTCCATGGGCGTGAGCCTCTTTCCTTCATCTCTTTGATTTTGTTGCAAAATCAACAAAGCTAGCACTTGGAGAAATCAACTAAGGTGATGGGGAAACTACTTCAAGAGTTGGAATCATCACTTAAAGCTTGGATCTTGGAGATGTCTTCTCAAAATTTTAAAGCTCAAATCCGTTCATTGTAAGTATATTCCGCAACTTATTTTGAATTTATGAACACCTTTACATGCTTATTAGATCCTTGGCATGTTCTAGGAACACTAACAATGGTATCAAGAGCCAATTTTAAGCATGAAAACTTTAGGGTTCATGAGACTAAAATTTGGGGCTTTTATGTTTTGAACACGATTTCTTCAAATTGATGATTTGAGCATGCTTAGATTATGTTAACTTAGAGTTGTGCATGATTAGATTTGAAATAAATTGATTGGATCAATAATTTTAAAATTCCTTAGTGAGGCTGAATACCCTACTGTAATGCACTGCAGTTTTTTGATTTTTGTAACATGAAATGATGTGTTTAAATGCATGTTTAAATGTTGATTGTTGGTTTGATTGGATTAGAATCAAAGTCAATAATGTTTATGTTAAATCAAAGAGCATGTTGAGCATGAAATGATGAATTTAGGATTCAATTTATGTTGAGCATGAAATGATGTGTTTTGGATTCAATTTGTGTTAAGCATGAATTGATGGATTAAACATGATTAATTAAGTTAATTGGTATTTTGGAAATATTGAGTTTAATTAATTAATCATGGCTAATACACTTTAATTAAAGTAATTGTGATATTTGGAATATTATAATTATGTTAATAAGCTTTTAATTATGAATTGGGCTAAAAGTGTGTATTTGGGCTTAATGGGCTTGGTTTGACTAAGTTTGGTTTTGGACTTTTGGATTGGATCCAATTGGGCGCAAAACCAATTCCATAAGGTCCAAATACATCACTTGGCCCTTTAAAGAATTTAATTGGGCCTAATGGGCCTAAATTGATTTGTTGGCAATATGGTGATTCCTATTGGGCCTTAGCATTTTGGGTTTGATCCATTATGGCCAAAGTCCATGCCTTAAGAATCAATTAAAAGCCCATTGGACTTTAATTGAAAAGACATTGGATGTTATTGGGCCTTTGAGACCCATTAAGATTGGATTTGGAATCCAAGTCTTTAAGGCTTAAAAGTAAGTGTATATATTTAATTTGGAATTAATTGGAATTAGTATTGAATACAAATAAATTGGATTTAAAGTTGTAGTTCAATATAATTCAAGAATACATACTTTAAGTATTTATTCTTAAACGAGTTGGACTCGTGCAAATCAAATCGTTGTTTGAACATTGAATGATCATTAATTCAAAGATTAATTAATTGGATTAGATTGATTGAATAACATGATTTGTATGATTACATGAATATGTTGTATGAATAATGTATATCAGATGGATATTAGAAGGGCAAGGGCAGTTTTGGAAATTGTTGTAATAAGTTTAGAATTTATTAAATTGGACCTACGTGTCCGGCCTTTCATCTCCTCTCTCATTGTATTTCTCTTCTCACCTATTCCCTTCAATGTAAATGAGGTTTCTTTATTGTATTTTGTAATTGGGTAGAAGTTAGAATAGTTCTAGTCGGGGAGAAGAAATGGAGTGATTTGTTCTAGGAACAATTTGTGACATATCCATCCGTATATCATTATTAATTTATTTATTTATACGCGCTTTATTATGTGTTTAGAATGCATGTTTAAGGGTGTATGATGATGAGACCTAATTAAAGATAATAAATTGGTTGCCAATTTGCACGCGAAAAACCCTCAAAAACATATTAAGCATTTTTCCTTCCGTTGAGTGATTCTTACTCAAGATCCAAAGTTGGCATTGGTTTGTTGGCCAAAGTCAAGACCTTTGTCAATTGCGGATGTGTTTGAATCATGAGAGTTTTGTTCCACATCGGTGTCTTGTCCAAGTCGTGATTTGTTGGCCAAAGTCAAGATCACTTCTTGTCCATCGACATTGATTACGAAGCTTTCCATGTCAATGGGTTCCGCTTAACTGGGATCATTAAGTTTGTTGTGCCAAAGCCAAGGCTTAGTTGATTCAGAGGAAAAAGGTTAGGTAATATATTCGATATATTGGCATATATAAGATATATGTTTCGGACTTGGATGTCCACCTACTGGATCTAGGAATTGGATGAGATCCAATTGATCTTAGAGATCTACCTAGTTAAGTATCATACAATTTGTTGGCCAAAGTCAAGATTGTGGTTATTGAACGGGATCCTAGCCCACTAGGAAACTAGGTTTCCCGAGTACTCAATAGAGGGTTAGAGGCTCGCCGAAAAATAGTGGGAGGCGAGAATTAAATTTGCAATATTCGTTTAATTACTTGCCATACGCGCTCAATCAAATATCATTCGTCAAATAAATGTTATTTATTTTGGACTAATATTTAATTGTTGTTTTAATTAAACAGTTGGACTGTATTCAAACTACTTCATTTATAGTTGATTATATAATTGGATTATAGTAATCAATATATATTGAATTTTACCCTTCAATTATAGTTGATATATAATTGGATTATAGTAATCAATATATTTGGATTTTACCAATCATTTATAATGATTATATAATTGGATTATAGTAATCAATATATATTTGATTTTAACCAATAAAATTGTAATAAGTTATATAGTTAGACTATAGTAATCATTACATTAGATTGTACCTGAAATCGTTGATTAAATAGTTGGACTACTAGAATCAAGATTAAATTGAAAGAATAGTGTTTGAAACATTATCCTAGAGAAAATGTGTTTAGACGACTTTAATTTTCAAATTGGGAATAAATTTCAGGATAGTCCTGAAACTAAGAAGTTACTTTATTTGATAAAATAACATCTTAGGCTAAGCCCGGAGTTAAGCAAATATAGAGCATGATCTTTGGAAGATTCATGTGATGATAACTTTAATGCTTAATCCATTATGCTTGCCATAATGACTCCTTAATTTCTTAATCAGAAGTAAGGATTAGATCCTTAAAGTATGATAATGAAATTGAAGGATCTTCATAGATCTATTCTTAGATCTTAGAAGTATTGATTGCAATAAACAACTCTTGGAGAGTTAATGACTATTCTCAATGAGACCAAAGTCAAAGTTTGCAATAAGGCAAGTAGCGCAAGGCGCATCTTACTTCAATATTCTAGAAGGCCAAGGCTTGGCCAAAGACTTCTGGAATGTGAAAAGGGCAAAGGCAAAATCATTATAATCTTCTAGGAAGATAAAGGACATATCCCAAGATGTCTGCCTAAATTGTGGCAAACGGGGTCATTGAAGCATGACTGAGTATGGACAAAGCAGACATGAAGGAATTGAAGACGAGCAAGGCTCTGAATTCAAATATTGTTTGTCAATAACATAGTGTCTCACTACTAGGATTAAAAATCTGCGAATCGGAAACGGGACGACAGTCGCGTTTCAACCGTAGATACCTAAGTTTAGGAACTACCCTCTGGGTGTGTACTTAAATTAGGAAACTGTTAAAATGTAACTAGTTTGACTAGAAACATTATCTCCATATCAGGGTTTAACCCGTTGCAGTATACCTTTATATTCTAGAACACTAAAGTGTTTTTTATATAAAGATGATATTGAGATAAACACATTAGATGTGAGTAACAGTATTTATATTTTGAATATAAATAAATCTCAAACATATAATATGACGAACAAATAGCTAACTGATTTGATCAGATAAGACTTATTTGTGGCAGTGTTGTCTGGGACACATTAAACAAGACTCGTATATCCACACTTTTGAAGAGTGGATACTAGGACGGATTTGATTCCATTCAAATGATGTCTACGAATCTAGTTTATTAGGTAAAGTACCTAAAATACCTTTTACTTGGTAAAAGTGTAAGTGCCACCGATCTATTAGCCCTTGTTCATAGTGACGTAAGTGGGCCCATGTCTAGCTAGGCTAGATGTGGATATAAATATTTCGTGACCTTTACGGATGTGGCATCGCGTTATGGTTGTTTTTCTTTTGAAGAACATAAATCGGAAACTTTTAGAGTTTCGACACGAAATAGACAAACAGATCGGCTAAAGTATTAAAACATCACGGTTTGAACATGATGAAAATACTTAAGCAATAAGTTTCTCAAATACTTGAAAGAGTATAGTATTCTTTCAATGAGGACTCCTCCCGGAACACGTCAGTTTGACGGTGTGTCCGAACGGAGAAACCGAATTTTGTTAGACATGATAAGGTTAATCATGAGTCGCTATGAGCTACCATTTTCCTTCAAAGGATAAGCATTTAACAGTGCAATACTTATTTTGAATAAGGTTCCATGAAAATCTGTTTGACAGATTTCATATTAGATATGAACAGGAAAAAAACTAGGTTTTCTCACTCCTGAAGATTTGGGATGCTGGGCATATGTTTGGATGATACCAAACTAGAACCCAAATTGGATAAGTGCCAATTGTAGGTTATCCTAGGGAAACCAAAGTATATTACTTATACAACTCACTTGAGAACAATGTAATTGTTGCTCACCATGCGGTTTTCCTAAGAGGAATACCGATATGCAGTGGTAAGTGGGAGGATAGTAAAACTCGATGAAAAATCGGAGTTATACTGTTCAAGGCACCAAGTCCTTAATGGAACACAAACAGTTCATCAAGGATGAAACTGTACCAGTAATCTTCGAATACACAAGAACCGCGTAAGTCGGAGAGAGTCAGAAAACAACTTGGGTATGGGTTTCTGATCTCACCTAAAAAAGATGTCAATCTTTTGAGAAATACCAACTGACTACGTATGAGGAAGTGATACAAGGTATCGACTCCCTATTATGGCAAAGTGCCATGAGTCCGAAATGGATTCCATGTATATCAACTATGTTTGAACACTAGTTGTTGTACCGCAAGGCATTGTGCCTATTGGTACTATATAAGTCTTCAAGGAAGACATACATGGATGGCAGCATACCAACGTACTAAGCTAGGCTTGTAGTGGAAAGGTATCGTTATCAATATTGTGTTGATTACAATGAAACCTTTTACCTGTTGCCATGGATAAATCCATTTGGATAATGCTTGCTGCTGCATGTTTCATTCATGAAATATGGCAGCTGAACATCAAAATCGTTTCCTTAAACGGAAACTTTTTGGAGGATGTTTATAACATCCTGACGGTTTTGTCGTACCAAAACTAGCAAATAAGATTTGCAGGTTATTCGATCCATGTATGGATAGAAGTAAGCATTGGGTTCTTGGAACTATCGTTTTGATGTAATCATAATGGTGTATGATTTGATTCAAAACGAATATGATTCTTGTGTATATAAGGAGGTTAGTGGGAGCGCACTGAAAGTGACTGTCCTAATAATGATGATATGTCATTTCTTGGAAATGATATTCCCATATAACAATCGGTGAAAGCTTGGCTTTCATGAAAAATTCTCCGTAGAATTCTGGGAGAAACAACCTTTATTCTAAGAATAAAGATCTACTGGGATAGATTTAAAGTTGTTAACACTCTCCGAGAACTCGTACATTGAAAAATGTACGTGACCTGGTGTCTCATACGCTTTGAGCATATGGAGTCACAAACAGGTCAATCCAAGTGATAGTCACTGGATTGATATTAAGAACATCCGTTAGTATCTTAGAGAACTAAGGATGATATCTTAAACTATGGAGAAGGAGAACTTGAAGTGACTGGGATCACTGCTGAAGTTTCCTAACCGATAAAAACAACGGTACTATACAGTTTGAATAATGGAACAGTGAGCTGGAAATCTTCCAAGCAAGATACTGTTACCGAATAAACAACAAATGCGGGTGTATTGCTGCGGCTGAGGCAGCAATAGAAGCCATTTAGGTAGATGATAAATCTAATTAGATTAGATATAGTTCTACTAGCAGCTGAGCTAGGCGTCAGAACAGGCTAAAGAATTAATGGTCTCATCAACGATCCAGATAAATACTTCGACTATTCATCTGATTCGTTCGGATCATACATCGTGACGATGTGATGATCGTATAAATTGCATCAGACGATAATCATACAAATCCGCTGACGAAAGCCTTTCCTCAGCAGTTTGAGCGAACCGTACATAGTTCGGGTGTAAGACACTCGAGTGACTGGCTATAGGCCAAGTGGGAGATTGTTGGACAGTTATGACCCATAGCGTCACTATTTGTACAGATCATGGTGTTGTTGTACAAATTAACTATGTGACAAGGAGATTGTGCTCTTATCATTTGTGATTAGATCACCTAGATGTATAAATGATAGGAGGTCCCTATGATTAGTTCCTGGATTAAGATGATATGAGACAGTATCAGTCCTCGAAGGATTAATCATTAAATATCCCTAGTCGTAGTATTATCGAGACTGGACATCGATAATGCGGAATAGACTAGTATTGCACTTGTGCGCGTTGTGGGAGAACAACGACACAATTCTCATATATTTAAATATTTGATACTTATGCAAGTGTGATAGGAGGTTGTGTTTACCGATGGTGCGGAAACAGCTTCGCTCTGGATAGACCCCTCGGAATTCCATTGGTAGTATGACTATGTGTCTATGGAAGTCCGATATCAGGGTAGGTGTATTTGGTCTTAACCTGAGACTTGCATCGCTAATACTTGCGACAATCAATATGCTTTGGTTTTGGTCATCCAAGGCTTTAACCGGTTCTGTGTACGCCTCTGCTGGGTATATCGAGAATCGTAGTGTATTGGGTGTGATGTCAAGACGGAAGTATCACTCCAGTCATAGTGGAGATGATGTCACGTAGGATACGGTACTAGTGCTCTTAAGTACTGCAGTCATCGGGATATTATGACTAGGTCATGTATGTCCGATTATAGAGACTAGTTACCAGACATCCGACATGTGCTTCGTACGGGGCAGACACATTCCAGCCCCAAGCCTAGCACGTGACAATCCGATACTGGATCGCAATACGCAATACTACGTATACTACGCCTGACATAGATTATATATTCCAGTAAGAATATTTCTGGAGAATTGGGTAGGCACGGTGCTTTGCCAGAAGCCAACCATGTCTTGTAAATCGGTAAGCACGTGGTACGAGGTACGCACGTATTCGGATAATCCGATGAGCGTATTTACTGCCAACATATCCAGGGATCTCTTGGGTCGCTTCCCAAAGATTCACCGATGACAGTTGATTTAAATTAGAATTAATCTGGGATTAATTAAGAGAAAGAATTAATCTGGGATTAATTAAGAGAAAGAAAATTAATCTGGGATTAATTGAGGTATTATTTAATCTGGGATTAAATGTGTTCGGAAGAGAGAGAACGCGATTAATTTGGAATTAATCGGTAAAATAAATTTAATGGTTAAATTTGATTTTTCTATTTAATTTATTCATATGGGCTAAAATTAATATATTGGATATATTAATATGAATTGGATTTCGTTACGAAATTAAAGTCAGACTTTAATACGAACGAACGAATTAATTTAAAATTAATTCGTAAACGACGTTCGTAATATATTTGCGAGGCATCGTTATTTAATTAAATTAGATTTAATTATTTAGCGACGAAAGTTCGTTTAATCGGATTAAACGGAACCGAGCCGCGGCAAATGTTCGTAGAGACATTTTGAGTTTTGAATCAAAATGGGGGGCACTTCACACATGTCACACATGTGAAGTGGTGGTTGGAAAGTGGTTGGCATTTATGCCAAAACCACTTACTTTCCAACCACTTGGTTTAGGTGAAACTAAATTACTCCAACTACATGGTTTTGGGTAAAAGGGTAAAACCCTTTAACAAAACCAAAAAGCCTTCTCTCTCTCTTCACTCTACACACTTGTAACACATTTTGGAAATGAGAAACCCTAAAAATCCTCTCATGGGCGTGAGCCTATTTCCTTCATCTCTTTGATTTTGTTGCAAAATCAACAAAGCTAGCACTTGGAGAAATCAACTAAGGTGATAGGGAAGCTACTTCAAGAGTTGGAATCATCACTTAAAGCTTGGATCTTGGAGATCTATTCTCAAAATTTTAAAGCTCAAATCCGTTCATTGTAAGTATATTCCGCAACTTATTTTGAATTTATGAACACCTTTACATGCTTATTAGATCTTGGTATGTTCTAGGAACACTAACAGTTTGCCTAACCTTGCTAGCCTTGCAAGAATGTCTTAATGACCAAGTCAGTTCCATAAACACTTTCAAGAGACCAAATCCAAACACACACTCCCAAACCTACAATTCTGGTTTGAGAAACCATCCAAATTTCAATTTGAGGAATGATAACCAAGCACAACCATCACAACAACCTACTCAGGTACACCAGAATTTCCAAAAATCCCAGAGTTATGTACCATATGTCCCACCACATCAGAAAACCTTTGAGGATACCTTGCATTCATTCATTGAGAAACAGTAAGCCATCCATGCCAACCACTTTGATTGAGAAACAGTAAGCCATTCATTGAGAAACAGTAAGCCATCCATGCCAACCAAAATATTCAAACATTGATTGATTTAAACGATATCTTCTCCAAAATCACATCTGCACTGACCATTAATGAGAAAGGAAAGTTTCCTACCCAACCACAGTCAAATCCCAAGATTCATCAAAACCCTCACGATGGTAGTTCTGGTAGTCAACACAAAGACCAAGTCAAATCTGTTATTACTCTTCGCAGTGATAAGGTCATCCACAGACCTATTCTTGAACCTCACGAAATTGAAAATAAATCAGATTCAGAGGGTAAGGAAAGGGTTGATGAACCATTACCTGTCGTTGATGATAACAATTTTTCTCATGCACCTCCATTTCCTCAAGCATTAAAAAAAAATTAAACCATTCCCCAGAGATATATGAAATATTCAAACAGGTAAAGGTCAATATTCATTTGTTAGATGTCATCCAACAGATAACATCTTATGCCAAATTTCTGAAAGACTTATACACCATTAAAAGAAAATATTAGGTAAGAAAGAAAGCTTTTCTAGTTGAACAGGTAAGTTCCATTCTCTCAACCAATTATACATTAAAATACAAGGACCCTGGCTGTCCAACTATTTCTTGTATTATTGGAAATAAAAAAATGGAACATGATTTGCTTGATCTTGGAGCCAGTGTCAATTTGCTTCCATTTTTGGTTTACCAATAACTTAATATTGGTGAGTTAAAACCAACCTCAACTACTCTTTTACTTGCCGATAGACCAGTCAAGGTACCAAAAGGAATTGGGAAAGACGTATTATTACAAGTCGATAAATTCATATATCATGTGGATTTTATTGTCTTGGAAACCCAACCTGTAGCAGACAGTTATATACCGATTCTTGTAATACTTGGTCGCCCATTTTTAGTAACAACTAATGCTTTAATTAATTACAGGAATGGAATCATGAATTTGTCTTTTGGCAATGTGACGTTGGAGCTCAATGTTTTTAATATGTGCAAACAACCATATGATGAGGACAATGAAAATGAGAGCATATAACTAATTGAACCAATTTTGGAGGAACATATTTAGGGGAGTTTATCTGATCCCATGAAAATTTATACTGCTAATTTTATTGAATCAAGTTTGTAATTAAATTCGGATATTCCTAATGAGTTTTCACTTGATTCTACACAGGTATTGGAAGCCGATGGAGAAAAATAAAATTTTGAGGAATTACGAGCGCTGGAAGAAGAAAAACATGAGGAAGCATCCAAATTGGAGTTAAGGACTTTGCCAGAAAGATTGAAGTATGCATTTCTTGAAGACGAACAAACTTACCATATGGTAATTTATGCTTCCCTCACAAGCAATCAAGAAGGTAAGATGTTAAATATGTTGAAAGAACATAAACTAGAAATTGGATGGGCTTTAAAAGATATAAAAGGCATTAATCATTTGATATGCACACAGAATACATTTAGAAGATAATGCTAGGATATATCATCAACCCTAAAGAAGATCGAACCCTCACATGAAAGAAGTGGTAAAATAGAAGTCCTTAAACTTCTTGATGTATACATTATCTACCCTATCTCCGATAGTAAGTGGGTAAGTCCTACACAAGTTGTACCTAAAAAGTCTAGAATAATTGTTGTGAAAAATGATAAAGGAGAATTAATTCCAACTCGAATCTCATCTAGTTGGCGTATGTGCATTGACTATAGAAAACTAAATGACGCCACTAGAAAAGATCATTTTCCTTTACCTTTTCTTGACCAAATTTTAGAAAGAGTAGCAGGACATCTCGACTATTGTTTTCTTGATGGTTACTCAAGTTATTATCAAATTCCCATTGCTTTAGAATACCAGGAAAAGAGCACATTCACATGTCCCTTTGGAAAATGCTTTTTAGACTTTGTAATGCACCAACAACATTCCAACGATGCATGTTAAACATATTTAGTGACATGTTTGAACACTGTTTAAAGGTCTTTATGGATGATATAACTATTTTTGGGAATTCATTTGATAATTGCTTGAATAAAATATTTTGAAAAATGTGAAGAAAAATGACTTGTGTTAAAATGGGAAAATTTTCATTTCATGACTAATTCAGGAATTGTATTGTGTTATGTAAAGATATTGATGTTGATAAGGTAAAAATAGAGGTAATCCCTAAATTTCCATCACCAAAAACTGTCAGGGAAATCCGTTCTTTCTTAGGACATGCATGATTTTATATGAGGTTCATTAAAAACTTTAGTACCATATCCAGACCCTTATGTAACCTCATATTAAGAGATGCAACATTTGAATGGACCGAAGAATGTAAAAAATCATTCGAAAAGATTACCAGTCTTTTGACTTCTGCTCCTATTATGCAATCCCCTGATTGATATTTGCCTTTTGAGCTGATGTGTGATGCCAGTGATTATGCAGTGTGATGCCAGTGATTATGCAGTTGGTGCAGTACTAGGACAGAGAAATGAAGGTAAGCCGCATATAATATATTACGCAAGTAGAACATTAAACAGTGCACAAATGAATTGCACTACCATAGAAAAAGAACTACTTGCTGTAATATTTGCATTGGATAAATTTCGATCATATTTAATTGGTTCTTCAACCATTGTTTATTCTGATCATGCTGCTATTAGATATTTGATGTCTAAACAGGTACATAGTCAAGATTACTATGGTGGATTTTGTTGCTTCAAGAATTCAATCTCACAATCAAGGACAAGAAAGAAGCAAAGAATGTGGTTGCAGATCATTTATCGAGACTCACAAATGAGTCACCAATTGACACAACTCCTATCAATGACTCTTTTCCTGATGAATTTTTATTTTCTGTAAATACAATGCCTTGGTATGCTAATATTGTCAATTTTCTTGCAACAGGAAAAATACCTCCAGATTGGAGCCATCATGACAAGAAGAAATTTTTGATCGAAGTCAAAAGATTCTATTGGAATGATCCATATATGTTCAAGTATTGCCCTGATCAAATTTTTCATTGATGCATACCGGACAGTGAGATAAGTGATGTTATTCAGTTTTGTCATTCAGAAGCATGTGGATGTCATTTCTCATCTAAGAAAACCGTTGTAAAAATCTTACAGTGTGGATTTTATTGGCCCACCATTTTCAAAGATACTCATGATTTTTGCAAAACTTGTGAGAATTGGCAAAAGTTGGGATCCATTTCAAAAAGAAACATGATGCCTTTAAATCTCATCATTCTCATTGAAATATTTGATTATTGGGGAATAGATTTCATGGGTCCATTTCCACCATCGTTTGGATTCTTATTATTTTAGTTGCAGTTGATTATGTCTCAAAATGGGTTGAGGCGATTCCTTGTCGAAACAATGATCACAAAACTGTGATTAAATTTTTAAAATAAAATATTTTAAGTCGATTTGGAATCTCTCGAGCCATTATAAGTGATGGAGGTAAATACTTTTGTAACAGGTATTTTGAGTCCTTAATGAAAAAGTATGGAGTTACAAATAAAGTTTCTACCTCTTATCACCGTCAGACAAATGGTCAAGTTGAACTAGCAAATAGGGAAATCAAATAAATTTTGAAAAAAAGGTCAACCAAAATCACATAGATTGGTCTCTTCGTCTGACTGATGCACGTTGGGCATACCGAACAACTTTCAAAACATCTTTAGGAATGTCTCCATATCATCTAGTCTATGGAAAACCTTGTCATTTGCCTGTAGAACTTGAACATAAGGCACATTGGGCTATTAAAGCTTTCAATTCAAACCTTGAAAATGCCAGTCATTAACGTAAACTGCAATTAAATGAACTTGAAGAGTTAATGAATGATTTATATGAGAATGCAAAAATTCTTAAAGTTAAAACTAAGGCCTTTCATGAAAGTCGAATTTCACGAAAAATATTTGAAATTGGTCAAAAAAATTTGCTTTATAATTCTCGTCTTCATTTATTTCCTGGAAAATTGAAATTCAAATGGAATGGCCCATTTATTGTGAAACACGTTTACCCATATGGAGCCATTGTCATTGAGAATCCTATGGATGATGATGTATTTAAAGTGAATTGACAACGTCTGAAACCATTTTTGGAGTGTTCAAATTTACAAGAACCTATTTTCATTTCAAACCTAGTGTATTGTGATTGATGTATTTTCTTTTCTTTTCTTTTCTTTTGTATTTGTCTAATTTCTATTTTTTTCTCGGGTTTTACACCATTTCTTTGTTTCTTTTCTCTTTTTGTCAGAATCTTGAACCCCGGTTAAACCCTATAGATTCATTATTTTCTTCCTCTGAGTACTACTATACTCTCTTTACTATTTTTCCTAAGAAAATTACTCTGCTACATAGGTTCATTTATTGTCTTAGTTCCTTGAACTCCTCACACATTTACTTTCCTGAAATCTCGATCAACTTCGATTATTTAGGACATCTTCTACTAAATCTTTAGCTCAGGTATTACTTTTTACCTGGTCCTTTCTTCTCAATATCTTGAGACTCTTATAAGTTGTACACTACATTCCTGAGAATCATCCTTCATGGTCTCTTAATATTTCTAGGTCTTACTTCCTTAAGGATCCATTGACTCAATGGTTGCTTCCAGACGTAGCTCAACTTATCATGACTTCGAACTACTCTATCTTATGCTTCTTATCCAAGTTTTATTGAACTCATCAATTTGGCTACCTAGCCATTTCACAAATCACCTATCCTATCCATGGCTCTTCTTTACTGATTCTTCAATTCATTAGGCTTCTAAATGGAGGAGTGAGCATATACATTGCATAAGGATCTATAAGTACGCATTTCTGCTTTACGCTTAAGCTCGGTAATGATCTGGTTAGGTGTTTACATGTTTTACTAGATTCAAGGTTTCCGGAAGGAAATGTCATCATTCTTTCCACGTGAGCCTGATCGACTACTCCTTGTCTTGGGGTCCCGCAACTACTATCAATTTTCTACGTTACTATCTTCTCACTTGTTAACTATGTAACTGAATGTACCGAATTTTCTCGTTACCTTTCACGTTCTTCATTATAACTTCCATATCTTGACTCTTAGTTCTCAGTTGTACTAACCATACTATTGGTGACTGATATTTCTGGTTACTTCCTAGATCTCCAATCTCCGTTCTTACTATGAGTTTCGACTTTGACACTCTAATCTACTGTTCTTACTGATACTCTTATCACTCCCAAGTGTCTCCAACCTCTCGGGTTTGTCCTTGTATACTACACAGATTTCTATTGACTTGGGCTAATTTGTGGGTTCTACTATATTTGGCCTATTATGTGGACTCATACTAATCTAGTAAGCCTCGTTCCGATTTGCCTTGATCTTTGGACTATACTGAGTTCTCTTCTTGTATTCTTGAAAATTTCCTTCAACTCTTTCTAGGTAATTTACCTTCCTAGGTCTTTCCATTTCTGAAATTTCATCGAATTTATTACGGTCACCTTTATACATATACTAATAAGGGCTATGGCAACATCTAATGCCTTAATAGGTCTCAATATCCTTGCTCTAGTACTTTATGTCCTGGTAGGGTCTATTTCTCATGTAAGTTGGGTATGAGATAGGCTCTGTCAGGACGACTTCCTTAAATGGTATGACTAAGCGGTTAAAACTGTATAGCTTAAGATCTTGTCTCCTTTGGATTGCTTGAGATAAGGTAACTAATTTTTTTTGTTTATGACCCTTATTTGCCTGCTTGTGGGCCTGGGTTTGAGTCTAGAAATCTAGAGTTCTCTAGGTCTTTTTAACATCTCTCATCTGTGGGGACCCCCTAAGCTAATCTCTATCTATTGTTTCCTTTTATCCTTCTGTCTATTCCTCGTCGCTTGGAAATTTACTATCTATACATATAAGACACTTGAGACTCTTTGATCTATTCATAAGAAATTTCTGAGGCGAGGAGGAGTCTTACGTCTACGAGGTACTTTAATGCTTGCTCGGGCTCTTTCTATTTTCTTCACTACTACAGATCCTGGCATTTCTTCATCAATCTGATTTTGTATCTCTACCTCTTCTTACATCTGGTTGCTCTAACATCCTTACATCTTTTCTTTCTACTATAGGTTTTAATACATCCTTATTTATTTGTTTCGGCTTCTTTATCTCTTATTAACTCTGATTGCGTAAACCTATACTACATGTTCTTTTGATCATCTACCTATACGTTCTTATTTTTCTTTCTAGCTTTCTCTAGGTAGGTATCATTTGAACTTTACCATTTCTCATTATCTCCTCACTTTTCTCATCTCCATCTAATTAACTATCTATACATACTTCCTTACTTCTTATAGCTTTTTCTTTCCACTCTCTAGATAACTTTCCTTAAAATCTTACTATCTGATTTCCTATTGTTGGATAATTATGACCCATAGCGTCACTATTTGTAAAAGACATTGTGGTTTTTGTACAAATTAACTATGTGACAATGGAAATTGCATTTTATCATTTTGTAATTAGATTACTTGTATATATAAATGATAAAAGTCCTTATGATTAGTTCCAGATTATAAGATATGAGACAATATCAATCCACAAAGGTTTGATCATTAAATATCCCTAGTCGTAGTATTATCGAAACTGGACATCGATAATGCAAAATAGACTAGTATTACACTTGTGCGTGTTATGGAAGCGTAACAGCATAGTTCTCATATATTTAAGCATTGGATACTTATGCAAGTGTGATAGGAGGTTGTGTTTACCGATGGTATGGAAACAGCTTCGCTCTGGACAGACCCCGCGGAATCCCATTGGTAGTATGACTATGTGTCTATGGGAATCCACTTCAGGGTAGGTGTATTTGGTCTTAACTTGAGACTTGCATCGCTAGTACTTGCGACAATCAATACGTTTTGGTTTTGGTCGTTTGGGACTTTAACAAATTCTGTGTACGCCCTTCTGGGTTTATTGAGAATCGTAGTGTATTGGGTGTGATATCAAGACGGAAGTATCACTTCAGTCATATGGAGATGCTGATCACACATGGATACAGAATCGGTTCTCTATTATGTTGCAACTATCGGGATAATATGACAAGGTCATGATTATCTGATTATAGAGACTAGTTGTTTGTGATTCGATATATGCTTCGTACGGGGCATACACTATTCCAGCCCCAGGCCTTGCATGTGACATCAGATACTGGATCGCAATACGCAATACTACCTATACTACGCCTGTTATAGATTATATATTCCTTAAAGAATATTTCTGGAGAATTGGGTAGGCACGGCGCTTTGCTAGAAGCCAACCATGTCTCGTAAATCGCTAAGAACGTGGTACGAGGTACGCACGTGTTCCGATAGTCCGACGACCAGATTTACTGCCAACATATCCAGGGATCTCATGGGTCGCTTCCCGAAGATTCACCGATGACATATGACTCGAACATAATTAATCTGGGATTAGTTAGAAGAGAGAGAAAATTAATCTAGGATTAATTACGGCGAGAATTTATTTGGGATAAAATTCAAATAAAAGAGAGAGAGAACGATTAATTCGGAATTAATCGATTAAATAATATATTCGATATATTATATGAAATTAGATTTCATATCGGAATTAAAATTGGATTTTAATTCAGGCAAACAAATTAATTTAGAATTAATTCGCGAGCGACTTTAATAGTAATTTTACTTGGCATAATTATTTAATTAAATTTGATTTAATTACGTCGCAACGGAAAATTCGTTAATTCGGAATTAACGAACCCGAGCCCGGAATGTGTTTGCGGGCCCACTCGGATTTTGAATCAAGTGGGGCCCACAAGTCACATCACTAGTCACATCACCTAGTCACTTTAATCAACTTTTAGTTGATGGAATTTGGTGGGTGGTTGATAACTTGTTTAACACACAAGTTGGTAAGATGATAGACATATACCAAACATTAGATATTTGATATATCATTATTTTGTTTTGGAAATAAAAATAACAAGTCAACATAGCTCTATTCTCTATTCTCTCCATTTACGCCTAAACCAAACATTTTCTCTCCCAATTTTGGCTTGGCCGAAACTCACCAAAGACAAGGAAGAAATTGTTGCAATTTTTTTTCAAGTGCTAGCACACTCAAGGAATCATACAAATGTGTTAGGGAAACTTTCCCATTGAGCTTGGAATCAAGGATCAAAGCTTAGAGCTTGATACATCATTCAAAGAAAGCTTGGAGACTTTCAAAAGGAGCAAAGTTTTGTTATCAATACATCCTACAACCGATCTTTGTAAGTATAATTCCGCTATACTTCCTTTTCGTATTCACATTATTTCATGCTTAAAATGATCTTGGTTTGACCTTAGAAACCCAACAATGGTATCAGAGCCAATTTGAGCATGAAATGAACTTATGGTTTATATACTTGAATTTGGGTATTTTTTATTTGAGCATGATTTGATCAAATTGTTTGTTTGAGTATGCTTATGTATTGTTAACTTAGAGTTATGCATGATCAATTTGATGAAAAATTAATTGGATTAATTTTTCCCAAATACATTAGCTTGGCCGAATGTATTAGAACCCTAGGTCATGGTGTTTTTTTGTTTTTTAAATCATTGGATGTGTTTAAAATCCTTGGATATATTAGTTTGTGATTTAATTGGATTGAAATCAAAATTAATATAAAAATCCCTCCATTGCCGTGACCAAAGGAGCATGCTAATGACTTGATTTTGTTTCAATAATGTTGGACATGTGTTGAATATAATAAAACATGATTAATTATGTAAATTTGTATTTTGGAAATGTTGATTTGAATAATTAATTGTGGCTATAAACTTTAATTAATTAAATCATGATATTTGGAATATTAAAATTTAATTAGTTAGACTTAATTTGGAATTGGGCTAAAATATTTGTATTTGGGCCTAATGGGCTTGGTTGGGCCAAGTTGGTTTAGGACAATTGGATTGGATCCAAATTGGGCCTAAAACCATTCCATTAAGTCCAAATATAATAAATGGACCTTTTAAAATTTAATTGGGCATAATGGGCCAAAATTAATTTTGCGGCAAATGGTGATTCCTTATTGGGCTTTGGTTGCCAAAGTCCATGCCTTAGGAAATTAATTGAAAGGCCATTGGACTTTAATTAAATTAACATTGGATTTTATTTGGGCTTTGAGACCCATTAAGATTAGATTTAGAATCTAAGTCATAAAGGCGCATTAAAAGTGTAATTATTTAATTTGGAATTAAATAAAGAATTAGTATTGAATAAAAATTGAATCGGATTTAAAATTGTAGTTCGATATAATTCAAGAATTCGTACTTTGAGTACTTATTCTTAAACGAGTTGGACTCGCGCAAATCAAATCGTTGTTTGAACATTGGATGATCATTTTATTCAAAGATTAATTAATTGGATTAGATTGATTGAATAACATGCTTTGTGTGAATACATGGATGTGTTGTATGAATAATGTATATCGGATGGATATTAGATGGGTGAGAGTAATTTTGGAAATTATTGTAATAAATTTAGAATTTATTAAATTGGACATGTGTGTCCAGCCTTTATCTCTCGATTCTTTGTAATTCTCTTCTCACCAATTCCCCTCAATGTAATGAGGTTTCTTTGATGTATTATGTAATTGGGTAGAAGTTAGAATAGTGCTAGCCGGGGAGAGGAAATTGAGTGATATGTTCTAGGAACAATTTGTGAGATATCCATCCGCATATCATTATTAATTTATTTATCGTGCCTTATTATGCTTTTAGAATGCATGCTTAAGGGTGTATGATGAGACCTAATCAAAGATAATAAATTGGTTGCCAATTTACGCAAAAAACCCTAAACAAATATTAAGCGTTTTCCTTCCATTGAATGATTCATTCTCAAGATCCAAGATTGGCATTGGTTTGTTGGCCAAAGTCAAGACCTTTGTCCATCGCGGATGTGTTTGAATCATGAAGGCTTTGTTCCATATCGTATGTCTTGCCCAAGTTGTGATTTGTTGGCCAAAGTCAAGATCACTTCTTGTTCATCGACATCGATTACGAAGCTTTCCAAGGTCAATGGGTCCCGCTTAACTGAAATCATTAAGCTTGTTGAGCCAAAGCCAAGGCTTGGTTGATTCAGAGGAAAAAGGTTAGGAGAATATATTGGCATATATATTGTATATATGTTTTGGACTTGGATGTCCACCTACCGGATCTAGGAATTGGATGAGATCCAATTGATCTTAGAGATCTACCTAGTTAAATAAATAGCATACAGCTTGTTGGCCAAAGTCAAGGTTGTGTGTTATTTAACAAGATCCTAGCCCACTAGGAAACTAGGTTTTCGAGTACTCAACAGAGGGTTAGAGACTCGCCGAAAAATAGTGGGAGGCCAGTATTGAATTTGCAATTTCGTTCAAATACTTGGCATTACGCGCTTTCAAATTATTTCGTCAATTATATATTTATTAGTTGGACTAATATTTTATTATTTTTCTTGTAACAGTTGGACTGTACCCAAATATCGTTAAATGAATAGTTTGACTATTGCAATTAAGATGACTGGAAAGATCGGGGTTAGAGACATTATCATGGGTGAAAATGTCTTTAATGGCGTGAACTTTCCTGATTGGGATATGAACCTCAGGATTGTCCTGGGGGCTGAGAGGATGCTCTATACGATAGAGAGACCCCTCGGGCCTAAGACCGGAAATGAGCAGCCGCTTGAGCTTTTGCTTTGGAAGACTCATAGCAATGACAACTCAACTGCTCAGTCCGTCATGCTCGCTGCGATGACCCTCAATTTCGTCGCCAAAACAAGGGATTGGATCCCTATACTATGATGGCAAAATTGAAGGACCTTCATCGATCTAACCTTATATCACAAATGTATGAATTATAGAAGAAGCACTTTCACTCACGAATGTCAGAGGGTACATCTGTTGAGCACCATGTGTCACAGATGATTGCTGACATTGAACAGCTGGGTCAGCTAGGCATAACCTTTGAGGCTGAGACTTCTATAGATTTGATCTTGCAGTCTCTTTCTGACAGCTGGAGCGGGTTCATCATGAACTATAATATGATGAACCAATACCATACTCTTGGAGAGCTGATGGCAATGCTGCATGAAGCAGAAAAAGAGCTGATGAAGGGCAAAAAGCGCGAGGCGCACTTCGCTTCAACATCTCAGTCTACCAAGGCTTGGCCGAAGGCAACTGGAGGTGTAAAGAATAAGAAGAAGAAGAAGGGCAAGGCCAAATTGTCAAAGTCTTCTGGGAAGGCTAAGGATAAATCCCAAGATGTATGCCTGCAGTATGGCAAACGGGGTCACTGGAAGCGTGACTGCCGTGAGTACAAGGCGCACATGAAGGAAATCAAAGCGGGCAAGGCACCGGCCTCAGGTATGTTTGTTATAGAAATAAACATGTCTACTTCTAGTTTTAAAAATTAGATTTTTTATTCTGGTTGTGGTACTCATATATGTCATGATGTGCAGGATATGCGGATTAGCAGGAGACTGGTCTCAGAAGAGATTGACCTCTGCGTTGGAAATGGGACTCGAGTCACCGTTTTGGCCGTTGGGACTTATATTTTGGAACTACCCTCGGGGCATGTACTTAATCTTTCAGACTGTTATTATGTACCTAGTTTGACTAGGAATATTATATATGTATCTTTATTGGCCCAATGTGGCTATTCTTTTGTTTTTAGAAACACAGGGTGTTTTATGTATTAAAATGATATGGAGATATGCAGTGCTGATGTGAATAATGGTCTTTATATTTTGAATATTAATCAATCTCAAACATATAATGTAACAAACAAAAGGCTTAAACTAAGTAACAAAGATGAAACTTATATGTGGCATTGTCGTCTGGGACACATTAACAAGACTCGCATATCCACACTTTCGAAGAGTGGGTACTTGGACGGATTTGATCCAAATTCATATGACGTCTGCGAATCTTGTTTATTAGGCAAAATGCATAAAACACCTTTTAGCGGTAAATGTGCACGTGCCACCGAACTGTTAGCCCTCGTTCATAGTGACGTATGTGGGCCCATGTCTAGCCAGGCTAGGGGTGGATATGAATACTTCGTAACCTTTACGGATGATGGATCGCGTTATGGTTATGTGTATCTTATGAGACACAAGTCGGAAACCTTTGAGAAATTCAAAGAATTTCGAAACGAAGTTGAAAAACAGACCGGCAAAAGTATTAAAACATTATGGTCGGACCGTGGTGGAGAATACTTGAGCAAAGAGTTTCTTGATTACTTGAATGAGTATGGTATTCTTTCACAATGGACTCCTCCCGGAACACCTCAATTATACGGTGTGTCCGAACGGAGAAACTGAACTTTGTTGAACATGGTAAGGTCTATGATGAGTCGCACAGAGCTACTTATTTCCTTCTGGGGATATGCAGTGAACAGTGCAATACTTGTTTTGAATAAGGTTCCGTCAAAGTCTGTTCAACAGACTCCGTATGAGATATGGACAGGAAAGAAATCGGGTTTCTCATTCCTTAAGATTTGGGGTTGCTGGGCATACGTCAAACTTTTTGAAGGTACCAAACTAGAACCCAAATTGGATAAATGCCTATTTTTAGGATATCCTAGGGAAACCAAAGGATATTACTTCTATCACCCACAAGAGAACAAATTATTTGTTGCTACATACGGTTTTCCTTGAGAAGGAATTCCTAAATGCAGTGGTTAAAGGGAGGAAAGTAGAACTCGATGAAAATCAGAGTGATACTGTTCCTGGCACAGAATCCTTAACGGAACACGAACAGTTCATCAGGGATGAGACTGTACCATAATCTTCGAATACACAAGAACCACGTAGATCGGAGAGAGTCGGAATACAACCTGAGAGGTATGGGTTTCTGATCTCACCTCATGTGGATATTAATCTTATTGAGGAAGACGAACTGGCTACGTATGAGGAAGTGATACAAGGTATCGACTCCGGTTTATGGCAAGATGCCATGAAGTCCGAAATGGATTCCATGTACACCAACCAAGTTTGGACACTGGTTGATGCACCAGAAGGCGTAAAGCCTATTGGTTGCAAATGGGTCTTCAAGAAGAAGACCGACATGGATGGCAACATACAAACGTACAAAGCTAAGCTTGTAGCGAAGGGGTATCGTCAAAGACATGATATCGATTACGACGAAACTTTTTCACTTGTTGCCATGATTAAATCCATTCGGATTGTGCTTGCTATTGCTGCATATATCGATTATAAGATATGGCAGATGGACGTTAAAACCGTTTTCCTTAACGGAAACCTTTTGGAGGATGTTTATATGCAACAGCCTGATGGTTTTTTCGTACCTAAACATGCAGACAAGGTTTGCAAGTTAAATCGATCCATTTATGGATTGAAGCAAGCATCGCATTCTTGGAACCAACATTTTGATGAGATCATAAAAGAATATGATTTCGTTCAAAAAGAGGATGATCCTTGTGTATATAAGAAGGTTAGTGGGAGCGCACTTACATTCATTGTCCTTCACGTTGATGATGTATTGCTTATTGGCAATGACATTCTCATGCTACAATCGGTGAAAGCTTGGCTTTCATTAAAATTCTCCATGAAGGATCTGGGAGAAGCCGCCTTTATTCTAGGAATAAAGATCTACAGGGATAGATCTAGAAAGCTGCTTGGACTCTCCCAGAGCACGTACATTGAAAAAGTGTTAAAGAGATTCAATATGGAACAGTCTAAAAGGGTACTGTTGCCAGTGTCACATGGTGTCACTCTATCTAGGGACATGTGTCCTAAAACTTAAGATGAGAGAGACAACATGAGTTGGATCCCGTTCGCTTCGGCAGTCGGATCAATCATGTATGCCATGATATGTACGCGACCTGATGTCTCGTATGCTTTGAGCATGTGTAGTCGCTATCAGGCCGATCCAGGTGATGGTCACTGGATGGCGGTTAAGAATATCATTGAGTATCTTAGACGAACTAAGGATGCTTTCTTATGGAGAATGAGAACTTGAGGTAACTGGGTATACCGATGCAAGTTTCCAAACCAAAAAAGACGACTGTAAGTCGCAATCCGGGTACATATTTTGTTTGAACAACGGAGTAATAAGCTGGAAATCTTCCAAGCAAGAGACTGTTACTGATTCAACAACAGAAGCAGAGTATATTGCTGCAGCTGAAGCAGCAAAAGAGGTAGTTTGGATCCGTAAATTCCTAATTGGATTAGGAGTAGTTTCGTTAGCAGCTGAGCCCGTTCCATTGTATTGTGATAATAACGGGGCTATAGCGCAGGCTAATGAATCGCGGTCTCATCAATGATCCAAGCATGTTCTTCGACGTTTCCATCTGATTCGTGAGATCATACATCGTGGCGATGTGAAGATCATGAAGGTCGCATCAGAGGACAACATTACAGATCCTCTGACGAAAGCTATTCCTCTGCAAAGGTTTAAGCGACATGTACATAGTTCAGGTGTTAGATGCTTAAGTGACTGGCTATAGGCCAAGTGGGAGATTGTTGGACAATTATGACCCATAGCGTCACTATTTGTAAAAGACATTGTGGTTTTTGTACAAATTAACTATGTGACAATGGAAATTGCATTTTATCATTTTGTAATTAGATTACTTGTGTATATAAATGATAAAAGTCCTTATGATTAGTTTCAGATTATAAGATATGAGACAATATCAATCCACAAAGGTTTAATCATTAAATATCCCTAGTCGTAGTATTATCGAGACTGGACATCGATAATGCAGAATAGACTAGTATTGCACTTGTGCGTGTTATGGAAGCGAAACAACATAGTTCTCATATATTTAAGCATTGGATACTTATGCAAGTGTGATAGGAGGTTGTGTTTACCGATGGTACGGAAACAGCTTTGCTCTGGATAGACCCCGCAGAATCCCATTGGTAGTATGACTATGTGTCTATGGGAATCCGCTTCAGGGTAGGTGTATTTGGTCTTAACCTGAGACTTGCATCGCTAGTACTTGCGACAATCAATACGCTTTTGTTTTGGTAGTCTGGGACTTTAACAAATGATTTGTACGCCTCTTCTGGGTTTATTGAGAATCGTAGTGTATTGGGTGTGATGTCAAGACGGAAGTATCACTTCAGTCATATAGAGATGATGATCACACAGGGATACAGAACCGGTTCTCTATTATGTTGCAACTATCGGGATAATATGACAAGGTCATGATTATCCGATTATAGAGACTAGTTGATTGTGATCCGATATATGCTTCGTACGGGGCATACACTGTTTCAGCTTCAGGCCTTGCATGTGACATCAGATACTGTATCGCAATACGCAATACTACGTATACTACGCCTGTTATAGATTATATATTCCTTAAAGAATATTTCTGGAGAATTGGGTAGGCACGACGCATTGCTAGAAGCCAACAATGTCTCGTAAATCGGTAAGAACGTGGAACGAGGTACGCACGTGTTCGGATATTCCGACGGCCGGATTTACTGCCAACATATCCAGGGATCTCATGGGTCACTTCCCGAATATTCACCGATGACGTATGACTCGAACATAATTAATCTGGGATTAGTTAGAAGAGAGAGAAAATTAATCTATGATTAATTACGTCGAGAATTTATCTGGGATAAAATTCAAATAAAAGATAGAGAGAACGATTAATTCGGAATTAATCGATTAAATAATATATTCGATATATTATATGAAATTAGATTTCATAACGGAATTAAAATTGGATTTTTATTCAGGCAAACGAATTAATTTAGAATTATTTCGCGAGCGACTTTAATAGTAATTTTGCTAGGCATAATTATTTAATTAAATTTGATTTAATTACGTCGCAACGGAAAATTCGTTAATTCAGAATTAACGAACCTGAGCCTGGAATGTGTTTGCAGGCCCACTCGGATTTTGAATCAAGTGGGGCCATAAGTCACATCACCTAGTCACTTTAATCAACTTTTAGTTGATGGAATTTGGTGGGTGGTTGATAACTTGTTTAACACACAAGTTGGTGAGATGATAGACATATACCAAACATTAGATATTTGGTATATCATTATTTTGTTTTGAAAATAAAAATAACAAGTCAACAAAGCTCTATTCTCTCTTCTATCCATTTACGCCCAAACCAAACATTTTCTCTCCCAATTTTGGCTTGGCCGAAACTCACCAAAGACAAAGAAGAAATTGTTGCAATTTTTTTTTCAAGTGCTAGCACACTCAAGGAATCATACAAAGGTGTTAGGGAAACTTTCCCATTGAGCTTGGAATCAAGGATCAAAGCTTGGAGCTTGATACATCATTCAAAGAAAGCTTGGAGACTTTCAAAAGGAGAAAAGTTTTGTTATCAATACATCCTACAACCGATCTTTGTAAGTATAATTCCGCTATATTTCCTTTTCGTATTCACATTATTTCATGCTTGAAATGATCTTGGTTTGACCTTAGAAACCCAACACCTATCTCGTCCATACTTCTGATAATGGGTCAGAATTAACTATAGGAGAATTCTCAACTTAGATCTAGAGTGTCATTGTTCTCGTAAGGAATACTATTTGATTAGTCCGGGAAGGCTTACTAACCTGCCTATAAAACTTGAGGACGTACTCGAGGATCAGATACTAGAGAGGTAGTGCCTTGCATACGAGTATCCCAGACATACTGTATATATAAAATCCCAACACTCTACCCACTGCAGTCACTGACTCTCTAGACCATGCTCTGATACCATCTTTGTAACATCCCCAATTCGGGAGATGTTACCGGCATGGGATAGACCGTACTAACCCCATAAGTCTCTGACTTTGATAACTACTATTCAAATATTAATATTATTTTCTTTAATTAAATATTTATATTGTATATATGGGACCGTGGCCCAAACTATAACTTAACATACAAACTTAACTCCAAAAATTTTATACATACAGACACATGCTTTCACAATGACTACACACCACTTAAATACTAGTACATGACTTTACTTGACTATGACTGTCTCCAGTTGGACTTTTACTCTTAGACTTGGACTGATGGACTCCATACCCTGGTGACTGCATCAGTATCCATCCTCCCGAACTCAACCTCTCAGAATACCTGTATGAACAGAAAATTGGGAGTGGAGGGTTAGATCGTTATTCGATCTAAGTGAGTGGACGAAAAACTAAAATACTGATTTAAAATTATTTGGTTCTAAAAACCGAAGTTTCAAAAATAACTTATATGGAAACTCTTTTCTGAAAACTTTGCTCGAAATCTCTTGGTAAAACTTTACTTTCTGAAATCTACTTTTTAAATCCGTTTCTAAAATCTGCTTTTTTTTTTAAAAAAACTATATTCTGGAAATCTGGAAACTCTTTATCTGGAAATCTGATATCTGAAACTGATTTATATCTGAGAAAAACTTGACGTATGAGGGCGTTACGTATCACCGTCCCCCCATACGCCTATCTGGAGCCAGGAATGCAAAACCATGACTTTGGGGCGTTACGTAATGCCATCCCCTAAAGCATGCCACTCATGTCCATGAAACTGGCGGTCTTAGGGCATTACGTATCGCCGTCCCCCAAGCCACAAACTAGAAATGGGGGTGCGGATCTATGTTACCCTTCAAGCTCTGAAACTAGGGTCTAGGGGCGTTACGTATCGCCGTCCCCTAACCCTGAACTAGGATCTAGGGGCGTTACGTATCGCTGTCCCCCCAGTCCTCTACATATGCACATGTTCTCTGTCCGTCAATTCCAAACTATATCAAGTTACATACTGGGGTGGGTTTTTCCCCCATGCCCCGAAAACATAAAACTCATGTTGAAAACATCTCTTTGCTAAATCATTTCTTAAAACATACTAAACAATATAATACAAAAACAAACTTGGCTAACGCCCTAATTACAGAAAACATAAGTCTGGTATTTAAAACTATTATAAAATAAATCAACTTAAGAAAAAGTATGTCCTCTCACTGTTAGGATGTCTGACTGGTATTACTCGCTTGCAGAGAAAACTCTGATTCCTGCGATGATCTTCAATGAATAAACTAGGTTAGGAATCGACTAAGAAATGCACTTCGGAAACAAGCTAAAATCTGCTTATTCTAGTAGGCGCTATCACTCTGAGGGTATAGTACTCTTAACATAATGTAATATGTACGTATAAGTTGATACGAGACTTACAGAGTAGCCTATAACACATTCGGGTGGAACATGGAATAGTTTAAAACTGATTTGGGCAATTTTTGATGTTCGCATCGCGACGCAGGTCAGGGCGTGTCGCAACACACACCATCCAGAGAGGTACCCAAAATTTTACCTTTCGTGTCTTCACGCGCGTGCCTTTCGCGTCGCGACGCGACTCACACCAGAATCATTTCTGGGAATTTCCCAGATCGCGTCGCGACGTGAGGCTAGCTGCGTCGTGACGCAAGACCGAAATCTGGTCCTAAACCCATTCTTTCATACTCAATTTATTCAACATTTTCCCCCCTTACAAACCACACAAGCAAAAAGCCTCAACAAACCTTCAAAACACCCATCAATAACATTTCAATATTTACTCATATTCATCTTATACATATTATTAGTTTATAATCAAAATTTAGAAATGTAGGAGTTTTCCATATTCATCATTTCTAAACATAATCAACACCCATTCATCATCTTATTCACATCACCAACACATAATAATCATTAAAACACCAAGATTCAATACTCAACAATTTGGGTCAAAACCAATTCTTACCTTACTTTGCTTGATTTCCATCTCCCTTCATATCTTCACCACTTGCTCTTCTTTCTTCAAGCTCTTGGAGAATGGTTTTTTTCCATCTTTCTCTTTTTTCTTCTTTCTCTTCTCTCTTCCTTCTTCTCGTTTTCCTTCTTCTTTCCCTCTTCTTTCCTTCTCACGATTTTTCTTCTCTTCTTTCCTTTTCTTGAATGAGTGAATAGTGTCTATTTATAAGCGGACTAAAATGATTAATTTGGAGTGTTTTTAATTTGAAAAAAAAAATTCAGAATTTTGGAGAAAGTTATGGAATCTTTTAGTTAGGTCCTGGTCACTATTCATCCAAAATTTAAACTTGTATTTTTTAACCTATTTCTATTCTGAATTTGGAAAACTTTTCAACGTAGAAGTTGTAGGTCTCGATCTTAGCTTTCTGTCGATATAAAATTTGTTAAAATCAGAGTTCGTATAAAGATGTTATGGCCCAAACACCATAGGTTGTCCGGAATGAAACATCGTGCAATTCTGTATCGGAACTTCGAGGAATATCGATTGTATCCCAAGGTCACTTCATGAGTGCATATGTGTCCAACATAATTTACATTATGAATATTCATCCCAAAATGAAACGGTAGTCGAGATTATTGGTCGTAAGGGTTACCGGTCGTTACATCTAGTTCATTGGAGGTAGCAAGTAAAGGCATTGGAATTAGTGTTCATTCAAAAAAAAAAATCTTACCATGCTCTTACTTAGTAATCGGACATCTTGCCTCAGTAAGCAGTAATTGTTCACGTAAAATGGTAGAGCTTGAGTTTGTAAAATAATATGTGTGAATAAGTTCAATTTCGTAGACTCTCTAACTCGAGCAATTAAGTTCGTATGGGTGTTTTAACACTTAGTGTCCTAAGGTCAACTAGTCTGGGAGTCACTAACCCAAATCTCATTACATGGGTTAAAGAGAAAGCTTGAGGAAGTCAGACACTTTTTCTTTTTATTATATGAGATCTGAGCAATTAAGTCTGTAGGGGTGTCTTAACACCTGATGCCCTAAAGCCAACTAGTTTGGGAATCACTGGCCCAAACTTACTCAAAATAATCTTTGTACGAGGATTGAAGATGCATCATTATTTAAAAAAAATAATTTGTTTTTGTATTTATAAATAAACTTTCATTGCCAAAGGGTATGAACTCTAATATAATTTTAGGACAAAAATATTACTTTATTTTCAACTAGACCTGTGAATATTGTGGGCACAATGAATTGATTAATACCTTATTTTTAGTGTGTATGGAAGAAGGGTAAAAAGTATAGGAGAATTTATTTATTTGATCATTTTGAAAGGAAAAAAATAATTATTAATTTGGATAAGAATTTGTCTTTTTAAAGTTTTTTTCGCTTAAACTACTAGGGACTAGTAATAAGCTGGTTGGGGGTGTGAAGAACACTAAAAAGTGCACATTTATTAAAAGAAAAAATCAATCATTTTACACTTGTAGTTTCATTAATCCCCTTAATTTATCATATTAATTAAATTTATGTTTTATACATTTTTATTGTGATTCTTATCTTTTATGTAGGTAAAATATTACTTTGGATGCCTATCTAAAAAATGAACTTGACATTTGGATTTTGGAGGCCATAAATTTCATATGGCGTTCTAACACTGTACAACTTCAGAAATTCCAACCCTGTACAATTTTTGAATTTTGGACATGACTTTTTACTTTGATATCGGATTAAAGTGATTCTAGTTCCAGATGAAAGAAGACTTAAAGATCTATAACTTTACTGTTCACAATAGTTTCTAATTCTGAAGTTTTTAAGGCCGAAAATTGATGAAAAATCCAAAGTATGTTATATGTAATTATTAAAGTTTTTAAAAAAAAAACATGAAACAATCCCACCGAAATTGATAGGTTGACAAATTTGGAAAAATGTTGGACAATTATCAAATGAAAACAAATAGATTTTGAAAAATCTAGCTAAATATTAAAACGTCTATTGAAAATTTTGCCAAATTTGTATAAGAAATTTCTAAAATTATAATTGAGGTGTCGAGCATCTCACCTATAAATAGAGGTGCTCAGCACCTCATTTTCTTCAGCTTCCTTCACACGATTCCCTCTGAAACGTTGTGAAGGGATCCAGCTCTTGTGTGTTTGATTTTTGTAAGCTTTTCCTTGTAATTTCTTTTTTTTTTTAGTAATAAAATTATACGTGTTTTTATTTTTGCTGGGGTAAAGGGTGAAGCTTTTAATATGAAAATTTAGATTAATCTCACTTATATTATAATATATAAATTGTAATCTAATGATTAATATTTAATTTAATTCTGGATTAATTATTGACAAACTTTGTTACCACCTATATGGATGGTTTTATTTATTTGGAATAATTGAGTACTTAACTGGACTTGTTATAGACAAAGTTACTACCGCCTATATGATTGGTTTTATTTATTTTGGCATAATTAATTCCTGAAATAAATTAATTGGGTAATAATGATAATTAATTTATTATAAAAAGTGAGATTTCAAAATTTGAAATATTAAAAGTGGATCATCTAGCCCCAGTCATTTATTTTATTATTGCAGTTTAAATTAAAATTTTCAATCCCTTCAAACAATTCAATCTTTTTATTTTTCACTCAAATTATTATTTTATTTTACTAAATCTATTCCTTGTGGATCGACCCCGGTCTTACCGTGTTATTTTATTACTTCGACACTCTTATACTTGAGAGTAAAAAAATCACTTTTTAGGCGTGTCAATATGAAAGGCAATATAGTCACCCGGATTGGTCATTTGTCTGTCAGTCCTATCTATGAGTTGTCTCAGATATATGGCTCTCAGATTTTCTGACTTTGCTTTCAATTTTAGTTGATTCCTTCAAGAATTCAATTTCCATACTCGCTGTGTGGCTTAGGGGTGTTCGCGGAGCGGTTTGGGGCGGTTTTTTCGTTTTTTACTTCAAACCGCGCTGGTTGGCGGTTTGGGAAATTAGAAAACGAAACCGCAAATTTGATAAGGAAAACCGCGGCGGTTCGGGTTGACGGTTTAGCGGTTTGGGTGGTTCGGGTCGGCGGTTTGGATTATAAATTTTTTAAGAAAATTTTGTGTGTTTTCACATTATAATTGAAGAAAAAATTACATAATTTTCATTTATTCATTACATATTATTATATGATCATTAAATATCTTAATTTTCATAGTTAAAGAAGAAGAAAAATATAAAATAATATTTAATTTGAACGCGGGTCGGCGGTTTAGGCGGTTCGGGTCGCGGTTCGAGTCAAAATTTGCGGTTTGGGCGGTTCGCGGTTTGACATTGGTCAAAACCGCACACCGACCCGAAATTTGCGGTTCGATTCGGTGCGGTTCAAAATCATTTTTAATATTTTTTCAAACCGCGCGGTTCGGTGCGGTTCGCGGTTTCTCCCGAAATTGTGTTCACCCATAGTGTGGCTCTTTCTGTTCCTCCAATCCTGTAAACAGATTTGACAAGTATTATAATCACTCCCTTCCTAACAGAATTTTAAGTATGATAACCATAGTACCAGACAAAAATATAATATCTTTCATCAACAGATTGTTCAATTTCCATAAATATGGAACCTTGATTATTTTCATTGAAAAGAGAAAACAGAGAAAGGAAAAGACATGAAAGCCAGAGCTAAACTGGGCGTCATTCTTGAAACCATAATAATTTTAGGAATTTCATAGACTGGGTGGCGTTCAACAACACAGCTCCGAAATTTATCATAACAATTAGTGTAGTGGTTACTATTTATGTACTTGTTACATTGAGAGCTGTCTTGGAGATTTTAATCAGACCATAATAGCCATAACCCAACAGACCTGAGTCCAACTAGAAGTGAACGCTTTAATGCTCATGTTGCGGGTTTGACTTCAAGATTTGGATCCACAACTTCCTCAGCTCTCCTTGTCCCCACCATCATCTTCAGCCACTCAACAAGATTCACCTGAGATGAGAATATGGAGTGCGTAATAGATATTCTTACATAAAAAACTCCAATTACAAACTTCATAAGCAGAAAAGAACCATGGACAAAAACACGAATTCAGTAACTGCTTCTAGAAGTAAGACCCCAAAGCTGTAAATGTCACTCTTCTCATTTAACAAGCCAATATTAGCATATTCAGGTGCCACATAACTGAAATTTACCAAAGGAATTTCCCTTCAGCAAGTAGTTAGCAAGTTTAAAAGATTATTAAGTAGGAGAATAGGAAAGAGCTTGTACCCAAACATTCCCATGACTCGGGTCGAGAATGGACTGATGAAAATAATGAAATGAAGCCACAATTTATAGACAGGAGATTCACCGTGCAAATAGTGAATTTTAATTTTTTAATATTTTCTTTTAAGCATGTGGGATCCACCCACAAATTTAATATATTTTTTCTTAACCATTTGCACCTTTTGGTGCAATGATTAACAATTATTCCACTTAGAAACTTGATTGAGAACTAATCAGTTTCCACACCATCCATTCTACTTTGTCGTCTTCAAGCTGCTTACGTTTTTGCTAAGCCATAAGAGGATCTACACCATACAAACTTGTCTGTATTGATAGGCTTGGTCATTACGTCTACATGGTTCTCATTGATGTGTACTTTCAAGAATCCCACATTATTTTATTCCACTACTTCATGAACAAAATGATATCGTACCCCTATATTCTTTGTTCTTGAATGAAAAGCTGGATTTTTTGTAATATATAAAGCACTCTGACTGTCACAAAATAAAAGAATCTTCTCTTGTTTGTGCCCGAGCTCCTCCAATAATCTTTGAAACCAAATAGCTTCCTTACAAGCTTGTGTAGCTGCTATGTATTCAGCTTCTGTTGTAGACAAAGCCACGACACTATGTAACTTGGATACCCAGCTCAGTGCTCCTCCTGCAAGAACAAACACATAACTTGTAGTGGATTTTCTTTTGTCAAGATCTCCTGTAAAATATGAAACCACGTAACCCCTGAAAACTAATTCTGATCCTCCATAACATATTGCAGCATCTGAGGTTCCTTTGATATATCTAAGGATCCTCATAACAACATTTCAATGCTCTCTACCAGGATTTTCCATAAAACGACTAACCGCTCTCATTGCTTGTGCAATGTCTGGTCTTGTAAAAATCATGGCGTATATTAAGCTTCCCACTGCTGATGCATATGGTACTCGAGACATCTCATTCCTCTCAACTTCATTGCTAGGACACATAAAATTTGATAACTTGAAATTAAGAGGAAGTTGGGTAGAAATTGGCTTACAATCTTCCATGTCAAACTGCCGTAAGATTTTCTTCAAGTAATTTTTCTGAGAAAACCAAATCTTCTTTTTATTTCAGTCTCGGTGTATTTGCATCCCTAGAATCTTGTTTGCTGGTCTCATATCCATCATGTCAAACTCTCTAGCTAACTGTGTCTTTAATTCTTGGACTCGATCTTTGTTAGGGCCTGCTACTAACATATCGTCCACATACAACAACAAAATAATAGTCATTATTTTCAAACCACTTGTAATATGTACAATGGTCTGAACTGAGTCTGTTATACCCAAGATAAATAATGAAGGAATCAAATCTCTTATACCAACATCTCGGCGCCTTTTTGAGACCATATAGAGATTTGTTCAACCTGCAAACCAAGTTCTCCTTACCTATTTCAGCAACTAGTTGGAGCATATAAATTTCTTTCAAGTTCTCCATGAAGAAATATTGTTTTTACATCCAACTGTTCTAAAAGTAGGTCAAAAGTAGCACACATAGTCAGGACTACTATGACTGTTGTAAACCACCGGAGAAAATATCTCATTGGAATCAATCACTTCTTTCTGAGCATATCATTTCACCACCAATCGTGCACGATACCGCTCCACTTGATCATTGCTATCTCGCTTGATCTTGTAGGCCCATTTATTACCAATGGCTTTTCTTCCACATGGTAATGGTACAAGATCCCATGTATTGTTTCTGTGCAAAGCTTTTATTTCTTCTTGCATTGCATTCATCCACAAAGATGCATTTACATCATAGCTTCATGGAAAGTTGATGACTCTTCATCCTCTATTAGAAGACAATATGCAATGTTACTCTCCGTAACATACTCTGAGTGCCAACTTGGAGGTCTTTCCTCTCGAGTTGATCGACGGATTTCAGAAGTTTCAAACTCAATTGGTTCTGGTACCTCGTGCTCTGGTGCTGCTTAAGAAGCATATGAATTTTCCCGTTCTGGATTATTTTCCACCTGTACCGTTGTAGTCTCTGTAATTTCTTTTGAAGTGCTATCATTTTCTTCTTTCTGTAGTTGATCTTCTGTAAATATCACATCCATGCTGATGATGATCTTTTGGGTAGTGAGATCCCACAAGCGATACCCTTTTACTCCATCAGCATAACACAAGAAAATATATTTTCTAGATTTTGGATTTAACTTTGTTTTTTCTTAAGCGTTGTACATCACGTATACAAGACAATCAAAAATATGAAAAGATGAGTAATTAGCTGGTTTTTCGCTCCACATCTCCATCGGTATCTTCAAATCATTGGGCAGTTGATGAAGATCTATTTACAACATAAAATGATGTATGAAATGCTTTTGTCCAAAAGTATTTTGGTAGACTAGCTGTTCTGAGCATAGCTCGTACTCTTTCCAACATTGTTCTATTCATGCTTTCTGCTACACCATTTTGTTGAGGAGTATATGGTGTAGTAGTTTGCCTTTTGATGCATTCTCGCTAACAATATGCATCAAAATCCTTACTGTAATATTATCCTCTATTATCTGTCCTTAAACACTTGATTTTCCTTCCAGTTCCTACTTCAAATTTTTTTTTAAAACTAGCATCACATCTGACTTGTTTTTAATCGGGTACACCCAACATCTTCTAGAAAAGTCGTCAATAAATGATACAAAATATTTTGCTTTCCCTAGAGATTGATCCAGTGCTTCATAAACATAAGATTGAATTAATTCTAAAATGGTTTTACTCTGGACACTTGACTTGCTGAATTTTAATCTGTTTTGCTTACTTGTAACAAAATGCTCACAAAACGGTAGACTAATTGCTTTCAAGCCTGATAGTAGCTTTTGATTGATGAGAATCTTCATTCCCTGTTCTGACATGTGGCATAGTTTCTGGTGCCACAACATATAAGCTTCCTCTCCAGAATCTAGTGATGCTACCGATGCAGTTGCTTCCAAAATCGAGTCTACCAAGAGCATATACAAGTTTGCTGAGATCTTTTCAGCTTTCAAGACTATAAGTACTCCTTTCATCATTTTTAATACCCCATTTTCAACAACAGTCTTGTATCCAAGGTCATCTAACTATCCAACTGACATAAAATTTTTCTTCATTTCCACAACATGTCAAACATCTTGTACAATGCTAATAATACCATCACACATCTTTATTTTGATAGCTCTAATCCCAACGATTTTCAAGGCATGATCATTGCCTAGAAAAATCGATCCTCCGGAGACAGGTTCTTAATGACATAACAATTCTCTCCTAGAGGTCATGTTCCATATTGCTGCAGAATCAATCAACCATGCACCACTTATCTATTTTCTGCTATCATTGGACACCATTGCTACTTCACTGTAAAGTGCGTCACATTCCTCAGAAGTACTTGCAATACATCCCTGAGATTTTATTACAACATGAGTTTTTTCTGCACCATTCTTCAGATTCCAACAATCTTTCTTGACGTTCCATTTCTTGCCACAATTGTAGCATTTAATATTTTTCTTACTTTTTGATTTCAATCTGTCATGGTTTTGACTTCCACTTGAGCCACGTTTCGTTGATCTCCCTCTTGTCATCGCCATTGCTTCTATTAATTGCGAACTAGATGACATGTCTTCCTTATTTTTGTGCCTAGACTCATCTTCCAAAGCAGCAACTGCAAATTCGTCAAAGACTAGATTACCAGTGACAATATTATTTGTCAAGTTGATGATAAGTTGATCATACTGAAAAATTTGCGATTAGCCTAGGTTCTGACCCTATGCGGGAATACAAACAATAAATAGGACAAATCCTGATTATTGTAACAATGGAATCTCAACAAGCAACCACAATAACCAACAATTAAAATATGCTGTAAATATAAAAATAATAACAATAAATTAAAGCAGCAAATATAAATCAAACACATAAAATCAACACAAGTAATTTTGGTGACGAAGTGGAAAACTCGTGCGAGTAAAAAAGCAGTCCGGGTATATCAGCTACCAGCCCAATCCACTATATAGAGAATAACTTACAGCGATGGTCAAGACCTATGGTGGCAACTCCACCGACTCAAGTACATCAATACTGCAAGAACTCAAGGCAACTCCTCAAGCTCGCGACACACGGTCTTCTTCAGAACCTCTGAAATCTCTGAGTGAATTGTATCACCTCTGACGCCGGAACTCCGACTACCAAACTTCCTCCTAAAGAACTCTGAAGGATTAGGAATTTTGGGTTAAGTTGTGTTGAAGGTTTATCAAAAATTGAATCTCACCATTAATGAAGAAGACAATGAGATAAAGAAGTCTTCAATGGTGGAATCAAGAAAGGTTGAAAGCTTTGAGAGATTTAGGCTCAAGGAAAATATACTTCAACTAGTAGGGATGGCGGCTACATGTTTGTTTATATAGGTAGTGTGAAAAGCTAGGGTTTTTTTCAAAGGCAAAAGGCTGAAAAATGCGACTGGCATTCGACCGCTTAATCAAACGCACCACGAACGAGTGCCTACTTGAAAGACTCGTTCGAACGCCCATCGAACGCACAATGAACGGATACTCTCTGGAATGATCCCGTTCGAACCCAACAAGATAGTGCCTCGAACGATTGCTCTCTGGAATGATCTCGTTCGAACCTAAAGCAGAACGTGCCACTAACGCCACACGTTCGAACCAAAGAACGAACGCAACACTAACGCCAACGTTCGAACGCTGCAACAAACGCACCACGAACGTATGTCTGATGCACATCAGCCAAAAACCAGTCCAATTGCACAAAAATCTTCATGATATAGTACAACTCAATTGAACTTGCTTTGTCACAGACACATGCCAATAAAAATGGAACTAACAATCTCCCTATTTGGTATTCCGTGATAAAACACTACCTAATACAAAGACTACGGTAATAGACCCAAAAATAAAATCGTCAACTATCAACCATCAAAACAATGACTTATTACATTAAGACTCGATCTAACACTTAACCAAATAGTCTTCAAAATAATGTCACCGCAGCAACATACCTGATTACCTGAAACATCCACAATCAACAACATACCGTGAAAAGCATGAGGATTATCAAGTATAAAATAAACAGGTATAAAACTCATGCATGCACAAGTAGATATCTCTCTCCACTTAATTTGAACTCCCTCTAAAACATAGATATCTAAAGGATATCTAATGCTAATACTCCCCCTTAAACTACTCTCCCTATTTTTGTCACGAAATGAGAAAGGAAGAAAGAAACAGGAAAAACAACAGGAGACAAACACATGCAAGAGCATAAACAAACATGACTTACTCCCCCTCACTAACACACTAACTCAGTTAGTAAATAAATAATCAACTGGGAAGGAAACACTCAATGATATGCAATATAAATGATATGCAGTGATATGAAGCATATACAAGCACACAATGAGATAAACAAAAAAATCCTGTCAAAACTGACTGAAACAGCATTTCAAGCAGATACAATGATACTCAGTCAGTATTCAGCTGTTTATGACATGAAACAATATGCATCATTTTAAATTTAGTTAAATACAACACTTATGCATATGACATAAACAAAATCTATTCTTAGCAAAGCATTTTCTTTATTTTCTAAATTCCAGTATTTCAAACACTAGGACACTAAGACAAAAGCATGCACACAATTTCACTTTACTTCCAATTTAATTGCTTAGCATATATTTTTTTTAAAAAGAAAATCCCCATATTTCTAGGGTTCAAATTCTTCCCAATTCCTTAATCTTTTTAAATTTCTATCAATTTCTTTTATAAAACTAAATTAAAAACTCAATCCAACATATTTCTAATCACTATATCCATCCAATTAACCCAATCCTTTCAATTTATTAATTTACCCAAGCACATCAAAAGCCAACAAACTCAAGGAAATCATTAACACAGTATATTTACCAATTGTTTCTCTCTTTCTCCATATCTTCTTCTTGGCTTATCTCTCTTCTCTCCTCTGGATTTCTCTTTTTCTCTCCTGCTATCTTTCTCGGTCTGCTTCTCATCTCAGCTCTCGATCTCTCCCTATTCTCTCCATTCTATTTTCTTTTTCTTCCTCATTCGGTCTACTCTGTTCTGCTTCTTCTCTCCTCTCTCTCGATCTCTACTGCTCTCGGCTTCTTCTTCTTCTTCTCGATTTTTCTTATTTCCTTTTCTCTTTCTCTATTCTGTTTCTGCCGTGTTTCTTGTGTGTGTCGTGAATCAAGTGTGTGTGTTTAATATATATGTGTGTGTCACGTGTGTCTCTAGAAAAGTCTAGGTTTATTTTTGTAATTTGTGTGGTAATTATCAATTCTATCCTTCAAGTTTCCTTATTATTATCTTTTAGTTAATTTCTTGGAAAAGTCCCCTTTTATCAAATAAAAATTAATCTCGCGTTCAGACGCGGCCTCACGCGCGGAAAATAAATTTACGCGAACACGTTAAAATAATTCAGGATATTACACTTCACTTCTTCAAGGGTTCCTTAATTCTACGGTGGCATCCAGACTTAGCTCGACTTATTGTAGCTTCAAACTATTCTATTTCATGCTTCTTCTCTATATTTCACTTGAGCTTATCGATTTAGGTATCTAATCATCTCACTATTCGTCTAATATATCCATTGCTCTACTCTACTGGTCCTTTTCTTTAATGAGCTCTAACTTGAGAAGTGGGCGTATGTGTTGGGTTTTTTTATGGCGAAAATCCGGTAACGCAGCGGAATCGCGGAAAATCAAAATTTTTCGATTTCAAAATTTTTCTTGGATCAATTAAATAAACTTATTTATTTAATTACCCAATTATCAAATTCTAAAAAATTACATAAGATATCAAATTTCTTAGTAATTACCGAATTGCCCTACAACTTTGCAAATCGATCATTTTAGTCCTAAAATTGTCAAATATAATTTTGGATGATTCTAAATCATTTCTAAAATGATTTCCAACATATCCAATACATCAAAATCGGATTGTAACATAATCCCCAACTTTTTTCAAATTGCCGAAACCACCCAAAATTTTCGGATAATTGTATTTTGGTCCTTTTGTGTTCAAAACATGTCAAGATCAAATCCAATCAACCCAAAAATTAATATGCATCATATACACACAATAATACATCACATATATGAAAAGCCCCAAATTTGGAATGGGTTAAGAACCCTAATTTTATAAATTCTTCAATTGACAAAACTTACCAAATCCATTAAATCCACCACTTTAATTTAATCTAAACCACACCAAACAAGTCTCACCACCATGAAATAACTCGAGAAAAATTCTAGGTCATTAATGAGTGGCTTAGGAACTCTAGAATGGCAACATGGTTATCAAATTATTAAAAGTAAGCCATTGAAACCATTTCAATCTTACTTTATAACCATACATGCATACATCTTTCATACAAGTTCATAACCAATTAAAACATAAACTATAAGTGTAGAGACAACATCAAAGCAACACAAGTTGAAGCTAAGCATGTTAGAAACATTTTCTATGTTGAAGACTTTAAAGAAAAACTTACAAAAATCAAAGATTTCCAAGCTTTCTTCTTTTGCCTCCAAGCCTTTTTTCTCTCAACTCTTTTATGTTTATTTTGGTAACTTATGAACCCTTAACCTAATGAAAATGAAAAAAACAATATATACTCACCCAATAAAGCCCTTGGCCGAATTTGGTAAGAAAAAAATATCTTGATATTTAATTTTTGTTTCATTAAAGTTTACTTTAATCAACTTGCATTTTTATCATTACACCTTTATTGAAATTCAAAAAGTCAACAAAAGCAACTCAAAGCATCTCCTAAAATATCAAAACTTAATAAATTTATATTTTTAATAAATTTAATTATTTAACAATTAAATAATTAAATAATTATTTAAATATAATTATTTTAAATATATGTATTATATTTACATTAAATATCCAAATACATATATATTTATAATATATGTCAAATATCACAATTTGACATTTAATTAATGTTTATTTAATAAAATCTAACATTAAATACAAATACAAAATAATTAGGAAATGACTATTAGGTCCATTCACATGTATTTTTCGTTTAACCTTTAAACAAATTATAAATAATCAGTATTATTCATAAAAGTTGCCCTAGTGCTCTACGAGTATATTTCACTAGTGAGACTCTCTAGATTCAGACATATCCATCACGAAATCCAATTTCGTGTCCATAATTTACCCACCCATAAATTATGACGACCACAGATAAACTCGTTGAATCATACAGGTCGAGATCATTACATACGTATAATCACTCCGTCACAGGTATCCGGATTATCCCAGAGATATAGATATAAACGTCAAATCTCTATATGTATAATCTCGTCGAATTTTCTATTAGCAATCTCTAAATAACATTCGGAATTCACTTCCGAAGTATATTATAGCCATAGATTTAATAGATTGCTAATCACATTTGGACTACTTATGATCTGTACACAGAACTGACGGATCATATCTTGACACGCACAGGATATCCTGAGGATCGGTCCACACCCAACGAACAGGCGGAGGTCTGATCTAAATATATCGGTGACGTGACTGCCATCTAAGTGTGGATGATGTCTCATACATCCACAGTGGTATCTCAAGTCGAATGACCACTATGCTACTCAACCCGAGAAGATTCTTATTGACGTTGGTGTACCATCCATTAAGAATCTTTGGTGAGTTGTTCATTGTTTATCCACTATAAACACCTACATGTCTATACGAGTCTCCCAAGACTCATGGTTCATTGAGATAAACCATCGGACCAAGTCACGATATACGACATGTATTGGTCTCAACGGATTTAACTAACCGACATGTGTTAGTAAATCTTGACCAGGAACTTTATTTGATAATATATTTCTAGTAGTGACACTTCCCGATGTCAATTACAAACTACTTTGTAACTCCGCACTACATTATATATTATCGAGTCTTTGTCTAGTATATACATATCACTAAATCAAATTTAGTTTCAATCTAATAGTAATTAGATCGAATACGTATATAAAAACAAGAGGTGTAACCACTAAGAAAGTAATATTATGGAAAAAATATGATTGTTCGTATTCATAAATTAGAAATAAATCGGTCCGGATTGGCACTCTGAGCACCAACCCCAACAATTTCTCCCACTTGCTCTAGTGCCAATCCACGGTATCATATACACATCTCAGCCCTCAAGAGCTCACCTAGCACTCAAGAGGTAGGCAACATGAAGTAAGTCCGCTATGACATATTGAGTTTGTCCAACAAACCCAATTGTTTCCTTAGGCAGCATCATTAATATTTTGTAGAACCTAAGTTATACATTAATATGACTCAGATGCGACATCAATATTAGGCTACAACTACTGAGTTGTCCAAGTATTTGTGGATCAAATCTAAAATACTAGCAGACAAACGCAAGCACAATACCCATGTGAAAACTTCTAATTTACAATGTCACTATGCAACTTCATAAGTCAATACTTCATAAGTTTCATCTAATTCCACTCACAAAGTAAAATCTTCTGTGATACTTTCACTGCATCTTTTCTGACTCTTTATGACGTAAATTGTCTAACGTTATAATCAGACTCGAAACTAATACGACCCAAATGGTTGCATACTGTATGCTCTATGAATTAGAAACTCGTTCTTAATATCTCAAAGATCACAAAGAACATGTTTCAAGATCCATCCTATGGTCCATAGGTTATCAAAATAACTCGTAATAATTGCAATTAAATCGATATCTTTAATCGTACATAATAAAGTATTCATTATGTCATCATCACATGATACATCAGATTGATTAGACATTCTAATCAATATCTCTTTCGAGAAAGGAATCATCCTTTACGAAAGGTGAATACTATATATAAGACACACACTAACAGTCAAACAGTTATTCTAACTGTCATACAGATAGTCTTATTGCGTCCTTTATTAGATCATATTTAATGCACGAATAATAGGAGTATCTCACAAGTCTCATAGTTTTATATCTTATACAAAACTTTATATCAATATAACAAAGACTACTCTCACTGTTTTCACGGAGTAAAGAAGACTTAGGTAAACATTTTACCTCGCAAACATCTCATTATTACCATAATAATGATAATGTCATTAGGATATATAACACTAGAAAGAAATTTATACGCTCCCACTAATCCTTTTATCATATATGTACTTCGATAAAATCAGACAATCTGACTGATATCAAATACAGAGAACACAGATTTCCGGAAGGCTCACCCGAGTCTACAATAGGCTCTATAAGCTAGTATACCAAACTGCAATCTTAGCAAAACACAAACTTTAGGGCAATTCCAGAATGTACTCTTCAAACTAAGAAATCACAACTGATCTCTTATCCGAAGAAGCCATTTAAAAACGCCATTTTGTATTCTTTAGCTAAAATACACAATTTAATATCAACATTAACCAACAGATCTTAAATTGTTCAATCAGTGCGACTAGAGACAAGTTTTCTCAGAATTTACAATAGAGTGCTGAGTATAACTTTTCTCACTGTCATACTATAAAGGTTAAACCTTTAATTAGCTCACATTGCTTTTGTTGCGCAAACCATTAGCAAATTTTATGAACTATTCATAACGAAAGCTTAATCAAGTTCAAAACTTGATCGTAGTAAGCTATTAACAATCTTAGATCTATGGTTCAATGGAAATTTCTGAAATCGATATCAAATATCGCTTCCACTATAAGTTATAGGGTAATTTTCTTCGATAAGAAAACAACAGAATCATTAAGTATCAAATACTTGTGAATGATTCTAGCATCCTATTGAATTTATACGGAAGATGTCTAAGGGTTGTTTCATCTTATTAATTACGTAGTTCCAGTTATAGTTTATCACTCTCACATTTGACTTCAATAAGTCAAGTCTTTTCTACAATAGTTAACATCTAATGTTACACACCAAGTAATAAAATAATTTTTATTACTTAGGATTGTAGGAAAGATATTCTATCAAATAGAATACAATATTCTATCAAATAGAATAAATGATAAATTTTTACTTGTACCTCCGAGGTGCAAGTACTTTCAATTATATAACCATTATAAAAAGAATGATTCAAATCTTAAACTTTTCAAGATTCGAATTTTCTACCTATACATATCATATACGCAGCTGTAGAAACTAATGGAACATTAATTAAAAGGATGAATTAGTGTTACTGGAGCATATCCCCAAGAGTATTGAAACTAATTCGGCAACATTCAATATCAAACGAATCAAATCTTATAAGATTTGATTACTCCCACTTACCAATTCCATCAAGATGGAATCGTGGAAGAATTATATTGAGTAAGAATCATATTCACTGAATAATCTTAGAACTAATTGCCATAAATTCATACATTTGATCATATCAAATATCTTTAAACAATTCAAAGACTTGTTATGAATTTTAAGGATCAAGTTTTCAAAATTTCAGATCGAATATCTTTGAACTAGCTAAAAGATGTTTTATCCGTGTTTCATCAGAGCAGATTGAAAGTTCTTGAATCTTTCAAGATGTTCAATATGTGTTCTTTCAGAAACATGTAACTAAGTTATGACAATTCATCAACTAAGTTACGAAGTAAAGAAAACTACCTTAAGCAATTATGCAATTCATTAAACTACATACATCTAATGTATCAGTTAAATAAATTTTACACTCCAATGATAATCATTGGTTAAATGAGATTTAATCACATTCTCGAATACAATATTCATTAAATGGATAAGGATATGTGGTGTGATCTCATATCAGACCATCATTTACCATACGGAATAAGCATCTAATGCTTAAGTGATGAAATCTCATAAAACACCGAACATTTTCTTAATGTTTATCTCTACTTTTAATGAGACTACTAGTTGTATTAAAATATATATAACAACTGTTTATAAAGAATAACTAACTATCCAATATTCATAGGTTCTGATATCAAATATCAAAACAATCATTAAACAATATTTTAAATAACTAGACGGGAAATCTGGTATCAAATACCTATAGTTTTCGTATTGTGAGAATCGATATTTTCTATACACAACTACACGCATCTCTTTTCTTTAGCTTTATAATTTGCTTTCAATTATTCACAACAATTGCAAATAATTGATTAGCAAACTATGTCAGACACATTACCTCAAAAGGTAACTAAAGCTAAGAAACGTCATTATCAGATAAACAAATACCTAATGGGGTTTTCTTAATGCCAGTCAAGAATCTCGAGACATGAACTGATTCGTGTCAATTCTTACTGCACAAGAAAGTATTCTCTCTACGGAATAATATCCTAAAACAGATATTTATCTAGATTATCTATCATGACTTAGTAACTAAGTCACTAACCATCTTGATTTTTCAAGAAAAACGGAACAACAGTTCCCGATGGTTTAGACTAATATAATAATATCCTAGTCTAATAGTATCTAGAACTTATTCTAGAAAAGGCAACCATAAGTTAAGTCAGAAACAACATATTAAAATATGTAAGCAGTGTATTAAAAGTTTAATTCTATCTACTATAGAATAAGGAAAATAAACAAGCGATAATTTTTCATAATATTATACACTGCTCAAGTTATGGAATATTTTAAACTTAGCAGTGCCTCCCACTATTTTACGTAATATCGTAATCCCCATCGAAAAATGAGAATTCAATAATTAAATCGAATTCTATAATGGGAAGTGGACCCCATGAATATATTTCGACTCACGGCTTTGGCACGATCTCGCCTACGTATATTCACAGGTAGACAACTCACTGTCAATCACACTCTTTGTGACTCATGGGTTTCTGGTCCTGGTCGTTTCTCATTGTGACAGCTTTGGCACGTTTACAAGGAGGCGTACCAAGGTTAAACTCATCAATGATAAACTCAAGCTACTTGCGTAACTCTGACAGCTTTGGCACGTTCAGGATTCCGCTTTCACTTGAATTTATCTAGTATCTGATATACATCTGGCAAAAATAAATTTCTATCGGCTACACCCTCACAGCTTTGGCACGATCTCGGATGTAGTCACAGAAAAAATATTCATAAACCGTATTGACAAGACGGACCATGTAATATGCATCAAATACATAACTAAAATTAAACCTTGTTAATTAGGGATTTTCCGCAAAAGATGTTTTTTACTTTATTTAATCAAATTAAATAAACACATGCATGCATCAAGTAAAGATTAAATTAAACATTGAATTTAAAAGGCATAATCATATTAGGGTGTCCAGAATCAGACTCGCTCTGATACCATTTTTGTTGGGTTTCTTTTTTATGGCGAAAATCTGGTAACGCAACGGAATCGCGAAAATCAAAATTTTCCAATTTCAAAATTTTTCTTGGATCAATTAAATAAACTTATTTATTTAATTACCCAATTATCAAATTCTGAAAAATTACACAAGAGATCAAATTTCTTGGTAATTATCGAATTACCCTATAACTTTGCAAATCGATTATTTTAGTCCTAAAATTGTCAAATATAATTTTGGATGATTCTAAATCATTTCTAAAATGATTTCCAACATATCCAATACATCAAAATCAGATTGTAACATAATCCCCAACTTTTTTTCAAATTGCCGAAACCACCCAAAATATTCAGATAATTGCATTTTGGTTCTTTTGTGTTCAAAACATGCCAAGATCAAATCCAATTAACCCAAAAATTAATATGCATCATATACACATAATAATACATCACTTATATGAAAAGCCCCAAAATTTTAATGGGTTAAGAACCTAATTTTATAATTTCTTCAAATTGACAAAACTTACCAAATCCATTTAATCCACCACTTTAATTTAACCTAAACCACACCAAACAAGTCTAACACCATGAAATAACTCAAGAAAAATTTTAGGTCATTAATGAGTGGCTTATCAACTCTAGAATGGCAACATGATTATCAAATAATTAAAAGTAAGCCATTGAAATCATTTCAAGCTTACTTTATAACCATACATGCATACATCATTCATACAAGTTCATAACCAATTAAAACATAAACTATAAGTGTATAGACAACATCAAAGCAACACAAATTTTGATAATATATTTCTAGTAGTGACACATCCCAATGTCAATTACAAACTACTTTGTAACTGCGTACTACATTATATATCATCGGGTCTTTGTCTAGTATATACATATCACTAAATCAGATTTAGTTTCAATTTAATAGTAATTAGATCGAATACGTATATAAAACCAAGAGGTCCAACCACAAAGAAAGTAATATTATGGAAAAAATAGGATTGTTTGTATTCATGAATCGGACATAAATACGGTCCGGTTTGGCGCTCTAAGCACCAACCCCAACAGTATGCTCACTGGCTTGGTTAGAGTCTTCACTTATTCTTGCTATCTTCAAGCTACATTACCCTTGTCTCTAAATGTACTAAATCTTCCTGATACTTTTGTTTTCCTTCTTACTGTTTTTAGATCCTATCTTCTTGGCTCTACACCATACTACTGAGTCTAGTGATGATTCATTCTTCTGACTACTTCCTAGATTTATATTATCTACTCCAAGTCGCAGCTATGACATCTTGTTCTACTATCCATACTAATACTTTTGTCACTCCCAAAATATCTCTAATTTTACGGGTCTACTCTTTTGTACTTACACAGTTTCTTATTGACTTTGGCTACTCTGTAGGTCATGTCGAGTTTAATCTGTCCTGTGGACTTCTACTAATACTGTAAACCTTGTGCTGTCTTGTCTAGATCTTTAAGGCTATATTGGGTTCTCTTCTTTATATCATTGAAAACTTCCTTAACCTCTTTATGGGTAATTTACCTTACTGAATCTTTCCATTTCTGAATTCTCGTCGAGTTTCTTTGATTATTTATCTATCCCTTCATAATTTTCTTTTGAGCTTTCTCTTTCTCTTCCTACTTTCCTGGGTAGGTATCATTTGAACTTTATTGTTTCTCTTTGTCTCCTTACTTTTCTCATCTTCAGCTGAATAACTAACTATGCATACTTCCTTGCTTTTATGGCTTTTCTTCCCACTCTTTGGATAAATTTTCTTAGAATCTTACTATCTAGTTTCATATCTCGTTTGTACTTTTGGAAATAATTCAGAATAACTTCAAGAAAATCCATAATGTGAATCTAGAATATCGTTATGCTCGTAAGGAATACTATTCAAATAGTCTAAGAAGGCTTACAAACCTATCTATAGAACTTTGAGGATGTACTCGTGGATCAGATACAGGAGAGGTAGTGCCTCGTATACGGGTATACCGGACATACTGCGTATATAAGACCCCAACACTCTACCTACTGTAGTCACTGACTCCCTAGATCATGCTCTTATACCATCTTTGTAACATCCTTGATTTAGAAGATGCTACCTGCAGGGGATAGACCGTACTAACCCCATAAGCCTCTGACTTTCTAACCATAGACAGATACTACTACTCTTTTCTCTAATTAATTATATTTTGTATGGGACCGTAGCCCAACTTAAAAATATAGAAAACAAACTCAATATTAATTACTTTATACTTAGTAACACTTGTTTTTGCAATGAATATACATAATCAATGACTAATACAGGACTTTTACTTGACTCTGACTTGACTCATACTCTCTCTAACTTGAACTGGTGGGCTCCAAACCCTAGTGACTGCAACAGTATCTGTCCTCCCGAGCTCATCCTCCGAAAAATACCTGCAAAACAAGGAAACTATGAGTGGGGGTTAGATCGTTATTCGATCTAAGTGAGTGGACGAAAAACTAAAATATTGATATAAAATCATTTGGTTCTAAAATCAAGTTCAGAAGTAACTTATATGAAAACTTTTTTTTCTGAAAACTTCACCTGAAATCTCTTTTGTAAATTTTATCTTTTTGAAATCTGCTTCTAAAAGTCTGGTTTCTGAAAAATATTTCTAAACTCTATTTTCTGAAAAATATTTTCTGAGAATCTGATAACCGAACAAAAAAAAATCCTTTTCTGAAAATATGATATCTGAAATGATGATTTGTATCTGAAAAACTTGACGTATGGGGGCATTACGTATCGACATCCCCCATACGCCTAACTAGAGTCAGGAATGCAAAACCATGACTTTGAGGCGTTACGTATCGCCGTCCCCCAAAGCATGCCACTTTTGTCCGTGAAACTAGTGGTCTTAGGGCGTTACCTATCACCGTCCCCCAAGACACTGAACTAGAACTGGGGGTGAGGATCTATGCTGCCATCCAAGCTCTGAAACTAGGATCTAGGGGCATCTGTCATCCCTAGTCATGAACTAGGATTTAGGGGCGTTACGTATCGCCGTCCCCCTAGTCCTCTACATGTGCACATATTCTATGTCCGTCAATTCCATAACTGAATGAATTTACATACTAAGGTGGGTTTTTCCCCCATTCCTCAAAAACATAAAACTCAGGTTTGAAAATATTTCTTTTCTAATAATTTCTTAAAACATGTAAAATAAAATATAAACTGATGATGAGATTGGCTAACGCCTTAAAAGCGAGAAAATAAGTTTGTTCGTATAAAATAATAAACTGAAAATCAATTTAAGAGAAAGTGTCCACTCACTGATTTCGGAATTTGGATGGAACTGAGCCCTTCATTGAAGAAGATTGTAGTTCATGTGGATAATCTATGTTTGGAAACTTGATTAGCATATATGTTGTAAAAATGAATATCGGAACTTAACTAAGGTGAATGATGCATCAACATATTTTATCTTTAAGGCTCATCGTGCTTATATCTCGATGTAAGGTATGCATACGAACTGATACGAGACCTATAAGGCGGCCCCAAACATGATAGAATGGAACATAGACAGTTTAAAACTTATTCGAGTAATATTTTGAATTCACATCGCAACGCAGGTCAGGGCACATCGCGACGCGCATCTTATAGAGACGTGCTCAAATTTTTCCCTTGGACGTCGCGATGTAAGAACCCTTCGCATCGCGATGTGAATCAAACCAGAAATATTTCTGGAAAAATCCCAGATTGCATCACGACGCGTAGCTATCTGCATCCCGACGCACGACCAAATTCTGGTCTAAAAACCATGCTTTAACAACCCATATGCTCAACATTTTTCCTTATGCATTTCACACAAGCAATTAGCTTCAATAATTGTTCAAAACGCCATCAATAACATTCTCAACCTCTATTTAGATTCATTCTATATACTCCATTAATCTAAAACCAAAACCATTTGGAGACTTCCTACCATCTTTATTTTTATATCACCAAACCCATATAAAGATCAATTATTATAATTCATCAATATCATCAACCAAATACAAGATCAAAACATCTATATCCAAGACTTGGGTTAGAACTTCTCACCTCATTTCTCTTGGTTTTTCCTTCATTTCTCAAACCTTCATGGATGTCAAGCTCTTCTTTGCCTCTTTCCTCTTTTCTTTTCTTATTTTCTTATTTTCCTCTTCTTTTTTCTTCCTATTTTTCTTCTTCTTCTCTTCCACATTTTCTTCTCCCATTTTATTTCAAATTATGAATTTGTGAATAGTACACCCCTTTTATAGTTGGCCATAAAAAATAAAAGAGTGTAGAAGTTTATGGAATTTACTAGAATAACCTTAGGTACTATTCATCTGAATTTTTGATCTGCGTTTTCGACTCGTTTCTGGTCCGAATTTAGAATATTCAACGCAAAAGTTTTAGATCGCGATCTCAGATTTCCGACAATATAAAATAAATAAAAATTGGGGTTCGTATGAGAAAGTTACGGCCCAAATACCATGGGCTTTCCGTAGTGAAGCATCGTAACGTCTGATATCAGATTCTCAAGGAATTTATCGATAGTCGTCTCACGAGGGTTTTATGTTCCCAATCATAATTTATATTATGAGACTCTCGTCTCACAGTGTATCAGTATTCAGAATTCATGGTCGTTACATACGGCTAAAGCAGCAACTCTTACTCCATTTCCCACTCGTAGGTCCACTTCATCTCTTGGAAGTCTTCTACTCTTCTTGAGGCCCTGCATACTGTTACATATGTGAGAACCAAAACCAGTATCCAATACCCAAGTAGAAGATTTACTATCATTAAGATTGACCTCAATCATAAATATACCTAAAGTATAAGCAACAACTTTCTTTTTCTTCTTTTCCTCGAGCTATTTTGCACAGTTTCTCTTCCAATGCCATATTTGTCATAGAAGAAACACTTGTCCTTATCTTTCTTCTTAGTCACACCACCAGTTGGCTTTTGAGTGTTGGCCTTTCCCTTTGAACCTTTCTTAGGATGTTTCTTAAACTTTTTGGAACCACTCAGTAGCATCACAGAACCTTTCTGTGATTTTAAGTCTTTCTCAGCAAGTCTTAACATATTAAGCGATTCAAGAAGCGTAACATCCAACTTGTTCATATGAAAATTCAAAATGAACTGAGAGAAAGACTCCAGCAGTGATTGCAATACAAAATCAATATATAAGCCATTGTCCATGATAAAATCAAGATCAACTAATTTTTCAGATTCCCTCTTTATAGTAGATCACATATTTCAAGTAATAAGTGAGGCTGCTTCCATGGGATTTTTTAAAGGCTAAATTCCCTAAAGTACTTGATGAATCCAGGACCAATGTTCATGGTCGAAATGAACACAACCATAGAACGGGAAATGGTCGAAGTGAAGTTGTATATTGACAATTATCTTGGTTTACACCGAAGGCGGAACAGTTCAAGACTATGGGTCACTGGTTTGCCAAGTAAATCCATTTGTCATTCACTAGGAAAGATTCAAGGCGAAAGCTACCTATTATGCAGTTTTATTTCACAGAAACTCTTTTAAGTGTCTGCATGAATATTTAGAAAATTATGGGGGATCGTAGGAAAATTTTATAATATGATTATAAGAGTTTATATATGAAATGACAGTATGTAATCCATAAGTGAAGAGATTAAACCCTTGGGTTTAAATGGAAGGGTATGACTTTTAAAAGGAAAGAACATAACCCTTAGGAATTGCCTTAATTGACATAAGGGTACTCTTTCAATGGTAACCATTCATGTCTATAAATAAGACCTTGGATTATCAATTCCATTCACTGAATTTTCATATACATTCTCTAACAAGTCTTGCATATTATGAGATCTTGAGTTTTCATACTCAAGAGAGTTCCCACCATTTTGTCCTTGTTCAAGTTCTTGTGAAAGGAGTGCCCATTCTACAATAAGCATCCAAGTAATCCTAGTAGAACGTTAGCCACAAAAAAAT